>PVIH01011614.1:0-68156 GCA_004025045.1 Sigmodon hispidus
AAAAAAATTCAGAGGGAAAGATGAACACAAAGAAAATATAGGTGTAGCAATCTTATTTGTATTTCTTCCCTTGATAAGCCATGCTTATCATTCTTATCCTCTGTATAGTTATTGTTAACTCTTCCACATTTTAAATTCTTTTTACTGTGTTTTTTTTTTGATAAATACAAAATAAAGAAGGAAGAAAAAAAAAAAAAAAGAAGAATTCCCATCACCTGACTCTTTTTTTCTTCTCTCCCAGGAGTGTGCTCTCAACTTCTCCCACTTCCTCCTCTCTTCTTCTTTCTTTCTCTCTCCTCTCTCTCTCCCTCTCTCTATATTTCTTTACAATGATTAAGTCTCTCTATGTAGACCCAGCCTAAGTGTCCTGCCATGCGGCTGCCTGTCACTGCCTCCCACTGCACCCATGGGGCATGAGGTTTCTCTCTATCTATAGCCATCTGCCAGTCACCCTGGGGAAAGTGCATGTCATATCAGATTGCCGTACTTGCCAGGGATCTTCATAGTGCTGTTTGCTATGATTCTCTGAAAGAAAGTTCAAGATGATAAGTGCCCCTCTGAGGGATTCCATTACCATCCATAATTCATTTCTAGCAATAATTGAGGTCTTGGATTTTCAGGTTTCTGGATCCTCAGACTTTAAGTCCCTCCAAACAATGCCCCGACCCCTGTACACTTTTCACTGATGAGCAAGCCTGACAGCTTGGCCCGTGTTTTTCTCTTTGAAATGCCAAAGAGCTTAAAGCATTTGGGCTATACCGAGACTTTACTTGGACACCACTTCACCTAACTCATTTTAGGTCCTGCCCTACTGCCCACCATAGTCCTAGAGTAGTTATCTAAAATTCTGGACTGGACAGCTGTTTGCATGACAGAGGCTGTCTGCTCAAAACAGGGCAACAGAGAGAGCACATTTCTGTCACTGTGACACTACCCCTGGCACTGTGACACTACCCCTGGCACTGTGACACAGTCGGCTACAGATGCACTGTGCTTTTTGTGCTGGGTGGCCCAAGACTTGCTGCTGAGATACATAACCACCTATCCTCTGCTTTTTGCCATCTTTCAGCTCTTTACTGTTTTTAATGCTCCTGATTACCAAACAAAACAAAAGCTCGGGTTGGTCAGGTAGTCAGGATAACATGGACAGTTTAGCACCATCTTTACTCCTGGCAAAAATCAGGTGGGTTACGTGGACAGGTCAGCACCACCTTAGTCCTGGAAAGGTTCATTCAGCTGGTAGATGCACCAAAATCACTTATGCAACCTGCTTTGGACAGCAAGGTACCCCCTTTTAAAGCTCTGATTATGACAACTAGGACCAAGTTCAGCTTGAAGTAGCTATAGAAAGGATACATTGTCCAGTGCCCCTGAGACAAGTTGAAATACCCGAAGCCATAGCTTGCTATGATACACCAGAATATAAATCTGTTCCAGCTGGTTTTCAGATTTTTCCAGGTTCCATTGTAACCTGCCAAAAACACAGACACCTGGAGATCTCCAAGATGACAGCTAGCTGGATGCCTCTTCACACACACACCTCCCGAAATAATTTTATCCCCCTAGTCATCAATAATCCACCTTTTTTATATAATCAAAAAGTGAGGAATGTTAGAATTCTGTTCCAGCCTCTGAAGCCCTGCCCCGTCCTGAGTTCTGACAGCAAGTTCCATTTAAGAATTCCCATCACCTGACTTTTTTTCTTCTCTCCACGGAGCATGATCTCAATCCCTCCCCGTCCCTTCTCTCTTTTTTCGTTTTCTCTCTCCCTCTCTCTCTATTTCTTTACAATAATGAAGTCTCTCTATGTAGACCCACCTAAGTATCCTGCTATGTTGCTGCTTTCCATATCGCCCATGGGGTATGAGGTCTCTCGACCTATTCACCACTGTAACTCCAGGTAAAGTGCAGATCAGATCAGATCACAACAATGTCTGAGACACACTGTAGTCTTTTCCTTGTGAGAGTTGTATTGTGTGTGTGTAGTTCATTTGGACAAGCCATAGAAAAATCACTGAATCAAAAATCAGAACACAGCTTAATTTAGGTCAATGCCCAGTACAAAAGGAAAATTACAATAAAAATATCCATTCTAATCCTTTTCATCTCTTAGCTGCTTTCTTTGCATTGTGTGTGTTGTTTTAATGAGGAATGTTCCCATCGGCTCAGACATTTGTGTGAAAGGCTAGTGAAGCTACCAAAGTAGGCCACTCTATGAGAAGAAAAGGTTATTCCAATTGCCAAGGCTGTCTCTGGGGGCTGGAGGCACGCAGAGACACCTGAAATGGTGAGAGCCTTAGCAGGTGAGGGGCTTAGGATGCTGCTGGAAATAAGAAGGAAGCAAAACAGCCTGGGAACTTATGTGGGGCTTTAATCTGGTGGAGGCTTGTTTGAGTTAATGAGAAACCCTTTCTAGAGGTAGATGGATATAAAAGGGAGTGGAGATAGCACTGGGTTTGCTTGACAAACAGAAACCCCCTTTCCAAGTTTTCTGAGGAATGCTGGTTAGATTTCAGCTTGAGCTAAGCTCAGGTTGCTGCCATTTAGAACATTTGTTGAAGGCACTGCCATTTGGGGGGCTTGGGCATTGGACCTAAGGATCTGATCACTTGTTCTCCTGTTGGTGGCACTGCTTGGGGAGGTTATGGAACATTTAGAAGGATTAAGTATAACCTTGCTTGATTTGAGGGTTTAGAGCCCTGCCCAGCTTCCTGTTTGTACCCTCTGCTCTCTGTGTGGAGATAGAAATACGATCTCTCAGCTTGCGGCTCTGGATGCCTATTGCCATGCTTCCATTGTGAACCCTTACTCAGAGATGCTAAGATGAAATAGTGTGTCCCAGTGATTTTGTGTGCTGTGCTGTAAGTGCTGCTGCAGAGAGGTGAGCGGAGAGCATGGGTGGCCTGGGAAACCATGACATCATTTAACAGACACACCATCGAGGAAGCACCTGTGAGCTGCAAACTGCTGAGCTTCAAACTGCTGAACTGCAAACTGCTGAACTGCAAACTGCTGAACTCACTTGCTGAAAACTAATATAAGCCAGGCCAGCCGATATGATTGTTCCTTGTCCCTTCACCTAGAACAGCAGCTAATCAGGTGCTCCTAATAAATGCACCATTGCCTACCCTTTGACTAACCTTTTAGGCTTCCTGAGCCCTGAGAACTGACACCCCAATTTTAGCTAGAAGTAGCTACAGAAGAGATTACATCATCCCTGTCCCCTCGACAGGTTAAAAATACTGCATCAAAGACAAATTATCTTTGTGGGAAATCTGTTTCTCATCATTCTGAGATAGGATGGTCTTCTGGTCTCAATATCATCCTCTAGACCTTTGGACACACAGGACCCATGACTGTGTCTTCTATAGTTACTTGTAGAGGGGAAAATGAAGAGGCCTAACTGAACATTAGTGTAGCCATGACAGGCTGCAGACTAACAATTCTGGGAGTAGGCCTCACCCTTGCAATAACCAGGAAAAGCTACAATCTGTACCCTGCAAGGACCAATCAGAATTGAGACAAACAAGTACTAAATGCCCTGGAACATGAAGGATAGCTTACATAATCTGTATATATGTTGACAGTTTCCTTGCAACAATGCCAGTCAGTACCAATCACTGTTGGACAAAACTTCTGTTACCTCAATCCTGCCCAGTCAAGAGTTCAACCTCCATCTGAATCTGGAATTCCCCTACCTTCCTTCCTTTACTTCTTAAAAACTCTGTCTCAAATGAGCTTAGATTTCCTCTGATCCAACCACTGCATAGGAATGGTCAAAGAATCCAAGCTTGAGCTTTGGTTTTGCATACGGAAAAAAAAAGTTTGTCTCAGGAGTCATTTTGGCCACGATGTTTTTATCACAACAAAGATCAAGTGATCGATTCAGTGTCCTATAATTTGCTTTCCATATTGACCTTCGGAGTGTGGTAAATTTGGAGACAATGTGTCACTGGTTTTAGTGGCGTCTAGAAGTCTGTCACTGTGACCCTCACAGCAGTTTGCAATTTCAGTTTGCTTTCTTCATCTTCTTTATCATTCCTATCACTTCATATTCTGAAGGTGCTTTAGTTTTTAGGGTACCAATAAATCATATCTTTCTGGATTCAGTTAGTAAGTGATGAGGTGCAAGATAGTCTCATCCAGACTTTAGGTTAGATGGATAAGTGGCACGTATATACAATGGAACCTAATTCACATGCAAATAATGAAATGACATTTACAGGGAAGTTTTGGGACTGGGGTCATTATGTTAAATGAAATAAGTCAGACTCAAAATAGAGATATTACCGTTTACTATCATGTATGTAACTTAATTTTAAAATTAAGGAATCTGGAATATATAGTATTTAAATTTATATTTGTGTATATATGTATATGATATAGAGTTTTTTTTAAAGATTATAGAACATGATAAAGAGATCTACAGAGATGGATCAGGGAATAAGAGAAGTAATAGAGTATATATGTCATCAAGCAGAAACAAGACAGAAAAGAAAATTTACTTTAATAATATATGACCTAATAAAGATGATGACCAACCTGTTCTTTTATGTTTGGCCTCAATATTTTTTCAGATTTAATGTCAAGTTTCAGAATTTTACTGTTAAGATATTACTGATACTCTGTTATAGGGTGGAAGACAGCCTTCTAAGTCCAGGGTCACAAAAGCATGGTAAGAAAATAAATTAAGGTTTTGTTAAGTTGACACAGACAGGTGAATAGTAGGGAAGGGAACCCCGCACAGCAGGGGCTTCCTCCTGGACCTGGTTAAGCACAAACCAAACCCAAGCTCCTGTTTTCACAGAGAGATCCCTATTAAATGGAGAAAAAAATTAAAGTGTCTGCTTTCTGACCCAGGCAGAAAACAGCAGCAAATGACCTTGCAGGTGCAATTTTTGAGAGGAGAAGGTGTGTGTTAGAATGGGTTAGAATTTCATGATGGAACAGACAAGGAACAGGGAACAAAGGATAAGGGCACGGGGTTGGGGGCATTTTCCCCTGGGGAACAAGGCACTGCCTCTGGATAGAGAAGAGACAGACTTGGCACATAAGCAAATGGTGGTTAATAAAGATAAAGGGGGAAACCCCGTGTTAGTAAGATTAGGTGTTTCATTTGAATGGGGCATGTTAATTAGGTGAGTCAAAGGAAACTTTTGATTGCTAGATTTTAATATTTTGATAGCTAGACCTTGATAGTCAGCCTCAGGAGAAAAAAGTGGCCAAGAAAGGGAATAGACCTTTCTTCTTCCCTGAGGAAGATTCTAGCTTTAGGAATGTAATAAAATGGTTGTTAGCAAGGGAGGGGGTGGGGGAAGGGCAAGGCCTGCCAGATCCACATGCTCCAGTGGGCTAGGGCCCTTCAGGTAGTACGTCTTAATCTGTATCCATGAAAAGCCCTTGAGCTATCTCTTCCAACTTTGATATAGATGGATTTGGCTTAAAATGAATATCCAAGAGAATAATCAAAGAGAAAGAGAGAAGGAACGTTATAAAGAGACAAATAAGCTGTCTTCAGTGGCAAAAGATAAACTGGGAAAGGCTTATCTTGTTTTCTTTCTCTCATCCTTAGTTTTGTCTTATAAATAGGGTAAATAAAAGCCATAAAAGAGATTAAAAATGACAATTTAATACATGTATATATTCATCATGAGATGATTATCACAAAGAAGTTGATTAGCGTCTTTATAACCACACTGTGCGTTCATTGTGCATGCAAGTCAAAAACACTTGGGATCTATTTTCTTTCACTTTTCAAGTAAAGTACAATTAGTGCAGGCCACAGCCTCCACACAGTACATCAGAACCCCAGAACCTACCTACTCTCACCTTCGACAAGCTTCTACGCCTCCTCCTGACCTGTCATTTCCTCCTTCCTGCTGACATCACTGTCACCACCAACATGATGCCTTTTCACCAGGTTTTCCTTTTTCTCTAACAATTTGGTCAGAGGATGCCATAGAAATTAAATTTAAGCTGCTTTTATAGCCCCATTAACTAAAGGCAGGTCTCACTTGAATTTTGTTTTTTAACTTTTCTTTAATTCACTAATCTGTTTTTAAGAGTACTAATGGTAACTATAAGTGTGAGTTGAAAATGACTTACAGTCCTCAAATTAAAAAAAATTAAAAACTAAGTTAAGCATAGAATTAAGAACTGTGAGCATTTATTCAAAGGAATAAAGCATTACGATATAAGCTGTTTCCAGTGTGATTTCATTCCTTCACTACAGAGGCAATCTGAACACTTGATCTGTGTATATATTAAGAGTGAGGATTTGGTTAACATTAAGTTATGAATATCTATACAGGTCAAAATGCCTCCTCTTATATGTTATTTGTCTTAGTTAGGGTTACTATTGCCATCACAGTGATGTTGTAAACAGTAAATAGTAAAACCATGACCAAAAATATTTGGAGAAGAAAGGGTTTATATCACTCCCAGTCCTAAATAACAGCTCATCATCAGAAGCAGAGAAGACAGGAACTGAAGCAGGGCAGGAACCTAGAGGCAGGAGCTGATGCAGAGGCCATGGAGGGGTGCTGCTTACTGACTTGCTCCCCATGGCTTGCTCAGCCTGCTTTCTTATAAGACCCAGGACCACCAGCTTCATAGGGATAGCACTACTGGACCTTCCCCCACAAATCACTAAATAAAAACACCCCTATAGCCAGATTATGGAGGCATCTTTTTAACTGAGATTTTTTTCCTTTCAGATGTCTTTTGCTTGTGTCAAGTTGACATGGAACTAGCTTGGATATTATCTTTTTTATTAGTTTTAGACTTATGTAATATTTGAGTATATGAAATCACATTTATCCCTTTTTGATATGTATTTTGAAAGTTGGGAATCTAGCTCAGTCAATAAAAAATTGGCCTCAAAGCATGAGGACCTAAGTTTAATTCCAGAACCATATAGAAAAGCTGAGCATGTGCTTATAGT
The DNA here is from genome assembly GCA_004025045.1 of Sigmodon hispidus. NCBI lineage: Eukaryota > Metazoa > Chordata > Mammalia > Rodentia > Cricetidae > Sigmodon > Sigmodon hispidus. The sequence goes on from PVIH01011614.1 coordinate 6,944, forward strand.
CCCAGAGGTAAAAGCAGGATCCGCAGGGATCCCTGGCAACTATCGACTCTGACTTGGCAGGATCCAGGGAAATGAGAGATATTGTCTCTGAAAGCAAAGTGGATGGCTCTTGAGGTATGATAACCAGAGTGTACCATATGCACACATATGTGCATACACATACAAAACACACACAAATACACACATACACAAACAAAAGATAAAAATTTAACTCTCAAATTTTTGTTATTATGAGAAATATGTAATTATTTCTCCTTGCACATATTTTCTTGTGCTCCTAAGGATGATCACGCAAAAGTAGAATCATTAAATTGTAAATTTTCTTTGTTTTTCAAAAGAATTTGCATTTTTTGTTTGTTTGTTTTGTTTTACATTTTTGTTTGTTGTTTTTCGAGACAGGGTTTCTCTGGGTAGACCTGGCTGTCCTGGCACTTCCTTTGTAGACCAGGCTGGCCTTGAACTCAGAGATCTGCTTGCCTCTGCCTCCTGAGTGCTAGGACTAAAGGCGTGAGTCACTACTGAGCAACAGCAGAGTTATTGACTAAAGAGCTAATTTAATTAAAGGGCTTTACTTTATTTTTATATTATATTTAATATTTATATATGTATATAATGTTTTAGATCAAATTCTTTCCCTGCCTTCATTACCGCTTTTCCCTCTCAACTTATGTGTGTGTTTTTCTCTTTTTCTCCCTCTTCCTCTCTAAAAATACTGAGTCCATTTGGTACTGTCTGTGTGAGCATGGGTATGAGACCTTCTGCTGGATCATGGGTAGTTTCTTGGGACCAGTGTCCCTGAAGAAAACTGATTCTCTCTTCCCCAGAATCCATCATTACCAATAGCTATCTGATGAGCTATTCTACTGATGAGCCCCCCAAAATGACTCAGATTCTTATATTAATTACATGCTGCTTGGCCTATGGCTCAGGCATATTGCTAGCTGGCTCTTGCATCTTAACTCATTTTCCTTATTCTGTCTTGCCATGTGGCCTGTAGCTTAACTGTGTTTCTTTTACATGATGATTCTTGGGTGGCTTGATGACATTTTCCTGATTCCACCCTCCTTCTCCTTTATCTATGCTCAGATTTTCTTCTTGCTTCTAAGATTCCTTACTATAGGCCAAAACAGTCCCTTTATTAACCAATGATATTCACAGGATACAGAAAGACATCCCACATCACTCTGGTTTCAGGGCCAGGGTGAATTTCTTTCACTAGCTCCCTTTCCCTACAGATAACATTTTCTGTCACCATGCAAACCAGCCAGTACAGATGAAGCTTCTGGGCTAATACCAGCTTGATTTTCCACATTTGCTTTTACTGACTGAAGTATGTGGTGTCTGTCTTCAGCAACAGGGTTTTGCCATCAAGTTCTAGAGGGTAACCAAAAGCAAAGTTAATATTTGGGGAGTTTATGAGACCCCCCCACTGACAAACAAGTAGAAAAGAGAAAACCCACTCATAGCTCTAGGCCTTTTATTTGATAATCAACAATGCAGAGGAGGCATTTTAGGGTAACTACATTTAACCCACTTTAACATATGTGTATGTATATATTTTAGAAAACTTCTATAAAATGTAATCTAAAGAATTTTGTCCTGTGGGAATTATATCAATGGTACTATTTCCAGTAGTCATAAATTTCTGTCTTCTTAAATTTGGACAATATCTAATAGCGTAAGAACTAAATTGTGCCTGTCAACATATGCTTCTGTCTTACTATGTATTTGTTTGCTTATTTGTACAATCAGCTACCTTCTTATTTTTTAAATCAATATCGAAGGTTTTTTTGCTATTTTTTTCTAAAAAGTATCTGTTTGCTTTCAAATGAGAAACAGGTTTAGTGTTTGGACTTTGCAGACTACTATGGCTCAGAGAGACCAAATGTCCTTCCTAAGGTCATAGGACTAGTGATACCACAATTCAAACTACCTTGACAGATTTCTCAAGACTCTGGCCATTGCATTTTAACCTTATCATAAACTGCCCTTGACCTCCTGATTTAGAACACTATTTGGGGGGGGGGGTGAGATAAAATGTTTAGAAGACCCAGCCTGAGATTCAGGTGAGACTCTTTTACCCAAATTCAACTCAGGAGAGCCTACAACACTTTGTAAGGGATGAAAGCTTTGCCATTTTGGATCAAACCTTCACAACAATCTTTTGAAGTGTGCACTCCAATCACAGTTGTTTTATATGTAAGACTGAAGTTAAATGACTCACTTAATATGATCAGACAAGAAAGAATAAAAAGCAAGAAAGGTGCTCAAAGTTCTTCAGAGGTAGGGGAAGATCAATAAGACATTTTACAGAATGCTTTGCGAGGAAATGAAAATGAGTGATGAAAAATAGTTCTTCCTTCTATTTTCCTAGGTTCAGCTTTTATTGCAACACAAAGCAGAGTTCCTTCTAGGGACCTAACATTATGATGAAGCTTTTATATTTCTTCAGAGAAGAAACTGAGGCCACTGTCTAATTTGCAGGGGTCAAGCCATCTCAAGAATTGGCTGGCAAAGACTCTAGCCTAGGCTGACACACTCAGCAAAGCAGGTGTTGTTGACAAGCACGAAGAAGGTTCATCTCGTAGTCTTTTTGGATATGCTTGCTGTAACAAGGGTTCTTGGGGTTGTGCTAAAAGGAACATAGCCATATTCCATATCTGACCAATGAAGAGAGAGGAATCTATAGAGTTTTGAATGCATGGGACATAGAATACTCTCCAACACAGTTAATAACATGCTCTCTTAGTCTTTATGGATTCCTGGCAATGAAAATCTATTCTGGTATCCACCTTTCAATCCTGATACCTCCTGGCCTTATTACCTGCCAAAGAATCGGGTGTGTGTGGGGGGTGTGGGGGGAATGGCCACCAAAAGGAGGATCACAGATGTAGGAATATGTTAAGATGAAATGGGAAAAGCCCATCTCATCAGATTCTGGGGTCAAGGGAAATCATGAAAAGGGGGAAGAAAAAGCAAGTTTTTGAGGATTTGACATGTTGTATCCTCCTTTTAGCTAAAATTGTGGAGAGAAGAAATGAGAAAGGAGACATGATGGCCATCATTCTTTGGCCACTTTCTATTTAGAACTAAAGAAGAAGGCAACTCACAGCTAGTCCCTGCCGTCTACCAAGATAGGCAGCCACGGATCTGAGTTTGAGCTTTCCAAGCCATCTTCAGTTTCTCTGTGGATTGCATGGCTTTAAGAGAGCTCTAAAGGCTCCCAGGGAGTACTGAGCAATGCATATTTGACATTGGTGCAGGGGCACCATCCTTGAGGCAGAGAGACTCTGAACCTGGAGAATATACCAGGAGAATTTTACACATTGCCAAATTTTAGGGGTATAAAGCTTGACCAAGAGCAGGGGAAGGAACGTCAGTAATCTGGTCTTATAAGACCATTAAATTACGAAAGAACAGACCTCAAGCTATGTTGAAAAATTGTTACATCAGTGGATATCAGGACACTGAACTGTTAAATCCCAGAAATTCCTGACTCCTTTCTAAAGAACATCAAAAAGGCATCTAATCTAAACATAAAATCACCCACAGTCTCTGAGCCATCTGCAGAGACTCTTTATATCATTGGATTGTACTGTATTTACTGATATGTCAAATTACACATTCCTAGTCACATGGAGCTTAGGAGAAAGATTATCTGGTTATAGTATAATAATTTTTAATGCAACAACATCAGTTTGAGTGAGATGTATGTGCACATATGAAAGCCAGGCAATACCAATGGCTGTCGTTCTCAGAAACAACGTCCATTTCCTTTTGGATGTGGTTTCTCATGACCTTGAGCTCCTCAGTTAGGGCAGACTAGCTGGAAGGCTCACTGCAGGGATCTTCCTGTCCCTGCCACAGCAACTCTGGGTTTAACTGAAAACACACACCATAACACTCGGCATTTTATGTGGGTCATGGGAAAGACATATAGATCTTTGTATTTGCAACATAAACACTTTACCAGCTGAGCTTTTGCCTTCTGTTCCAGAATAGTTTTCTATCTCAATTGTAGAGCTAAATTCATTGGAGTCATAGAAAATTAGTAAGGTTGTTAAAGAGGATTAAGGCATGGTTATCAAGAATTGAAATCACTGAGATGGCTTCTGGGATTCTTTCCCTTTTAAACTCACTTTGGCCCTATTAACTGTCTCATGAAGGCCTTTTACATGCTTGCATAATGGCTTGTTCTGCCCTTGCTAATTAATCAATGTTTTAAACTTATGTCTATATTTTATTTTCTTAAGACAGCTTTATAGGAGAAACTACTGATCTCTCAGATCTGGAATATCTAGCCATGTCTCATTCCTAGGGTCACCTGTTCATAGAATATCACTAATAAATTCCACAATCCAAAAAACACTCCAAAAATTCACACCATGAAATTGTTATGATAGGATTTGTAATTCAGTACAAATTTATATAGCTTTCTGTTTTAAGTTATTTAATGTTTAAAATTCATAGCTGTGATTTTGTTGTATAGAATTCCTTTAATCATTGTACCAACAGATAAAGCTGTGAGCTCATATATGTGTGTGTGTGTATTTGACTAAACCCCCTTGCCTTAGACTTTGCTATAAGGATTCAATGAAATGAAGTTGTTTTATATTAAAGCAGTGTTTCACAACTTCCTAATGTTGTGACCCTTTAATACAGTTACAGTGACCCCCAACCATACAATTATTTTCATTGCCACTTTATAGTTGTAATTTTGCTACTGTTATAAATCGTAATGTAAATACCTGTTTTCCAGTGGTCTTAAACAACCCTTGTGAAAGGGTGGTTCAACCCCCAACCCACAGGTTTAAAATTGCTACATTAAAAAAAGCATTTTCCCCAAGAGTAAAGCATCACTTTGCATCTTGTTTAAATACAGAGAAATTTGCAATCTAAGGGAACTGGAGGTTCCAGTAGCCAGAAAGGATAAGTCCTTGAAAGTCTATTATAAAGTATATATAAGCTGTCAGCAGTAAGCCTTCATACATACTCGTATATATGTATATATGTATGTATGCATGAAGGTTTACAGTTTCTCTTCCCACTGGAGAGATATTCTTTCCTGTTCTTTGAAGATAGAGTGTGCATTCGCTGTGTATTTGTTGAATTAGTTATGGAACCAGGGAAATTGTTGTGAAGGGGTGGTAGTCACTTGTAATGATATAAATAATACTGTACAAGGACCTGACTAGTCATTGAATGTTCAGATGCAGTCACAGGGAAACACTGAAGAGAACATGGACCCCTAGAACACAAGGGATTTCTGAGAATGTCTGGATGAGAATGCCCCTGTCAGGAATGAAACCACAGTCATTCCTGCAAGTGAAGGAACCTGAACCTGACCCACTGTCACACAACAGTAATTGTCTTCACGGATCCTGGTCTGGCTTCTATTTATAGTGCTTCTGCAAGGTACAAAATGAACATTGCTAAAACAGAGCTATAATTTTGAGAAAATAACTGACGTTTGCATTTTACTCGAGACTATAACTCATTCTGTTAAGCAAAGACACTTTTTTGCAAGTACAAAAAAGTATCCAATAAGAAGATGTATGAGCTACATTTTGAACTTCAGAGATCCTGTGTTAGGAAGTGTTTTAATAACATGAAAGACTTGTTAACCCTGACGCTGAACTTTTCTTCAGAAAATCATATTCAGCAGGCTTTTTTATCTTGGGCTACATGGGCAGTCCTTTTTAACATCTTTAAGTTAGATGCAGTACATGTAAACAAATATGTAAGACTTTTAAGTAATGTATAAAGTATAAATTTAAATTTATACTTATTATAGTTTTAAATTTTTACATTTTTTTATATGTGAGGTGTGGCATATACACACCATGGTGTCTTTGTGAAGGTCAGAGGGAAACCTTCAAGAGTCCATGCTCCCTTCCCACCATGTGTGTCTTTGAGAATCGAACTCAGGTTGTCAGGCTTGGCCACGAGTCTCCTTACAAGCCTCAAACATAGTTTTGAAAATGAACCCACTTGCTAACTTAAAAGCTGGGACATGGCTACACAATGATAAAGTCCACCTATGGGGCCTTCTCTCTTTCTCCACCCTGAGACCCTGAAGAATCCACTGCCCAGCACTGAGGTCTTCTTTCCTGTGGGTTTTCGAAAGTGGCTTTCTGCCTTTGAATTCATCCCTAAACAGTAAGTTTACCTTATATATTGTGTAATATTCTATAGCTCACTTTTAGTCCAATTTTGCTGCTGCGACTGAATTCTATTATTTCTTAAGACTATGATTTATTTGTTTCAACCTCTGTGTGTGGGTTTTGGGGGAGTTTTTGCTGTTTTTATTTTCAGGTTTTTTTTGGCTAGAGGATACTTCAAAGTATTCATCTGTGATTTTGTATGCAGACATTTTGATTATTTCCAGTATACATATATATAGTAGCTAGCTGGCTGTAACCACTCTTGAACAATACAAAATTTTTTCTGGAATGTTGTAAGGTTTTATATTTTAGCTCTTCTAAGAGGTGTGGTATTTTTGACATTTGCTATTTTCTAATTGGCATCCATGGTCAAGTTTATTTTTATCAGACCTTTCCATCTGTCTGTTTCCCCTCTGGATATCTTCTTTGGTAAAGTCATTGGCTCCTGTTTGAACATGGTGTTTATTTTCTCCTTTTTACTTCTCAGAGTTATTTGTTTTGGATATGTCCTTCATTGAATATACATTTCAGAATTTTTTCTCCTAGTCTTTCTTTAAAAAAAAAAAAAAAAAAAAAAAAGCAAAAAGGATATTATGGTGTCTTGAATAAGAATGACCCTAAGAGGTTTTTGTTTCCCCATTGATGGACTTTCCCAGGAAGGATTAGGAGGTGTGGCCTTGTTAGAGAGGGTGTGTCACTGGGGGTGGGATTTGAGGCATTAAAAGCCTTTGCCAGTCCCAGTCTTGTCCCCTCTCTGCCTGCGGCTTGTGAATAAGATGTAAACTCTCAGCTGTTACTCCAGCACCATGCCTTCGTATCTGCTGCCCTGCTTTCCATCATTATGGTCATATACTCACTCTCTGAAACTCTCAATTAACTTGCTCTCAATTAAATGCTTTCTTGGTCAAGCAATAGGAAAAAACCTAAAATATATATGTGTGTGTGTGTGTTGTGTATGTATATATATTATATATATAACATATATACATATATATATATATCACATAGTATATGTAGAAAGAAGTGTTCAGTTCTCTAGAACTGGAGTTACAGAGTCCTCATGCAGGTGCTGAGAACCCAACCCAGGACCTCTGCAAGAGCACCTCACTGAATTTAAGAAATCATCCACTGACAATTTCCTCCCCATTGGGAAGACTCTGCCTCTTTGGACTCAACATGTCCATGTACTACTGTCCACTATCCAACTCTGTTTGGATGGCCCCAAGCACACATTAACTATTATGTTCATAATATCACTGTGATGGCTAATTTTGCTTGCCAAATTGTCTACATCTGGAAATCAACTGAAATCAAAACAGCTGGGCACAGCTGTGTAACGTTTCCTTGATTGGCTCACTTGAGTTCCAAAGACCCTCTGTAAAGCTGGGCCACGTTTTTTCTGGTGGCAGCCTACATAAAAGAAGAAAGCCTTTTCTTTTTGTCTGTTTGTCCTCACTTTTTTAGTCAAGCTCATTTACCCCACCTGTTGCTGAGGCATTCCTTCCTTCTCTGGTATTAGAACCTACTTCTTATCAGGATTCCAACTTACACTGAAGACCAGCTGAGACATCGACCCCCATAGACTGAACAGCTACTAAAACCTTGGTGGTTCCTTTGCAGCAGCTATTGCTGGACCAGTGAACCACAGCCTGGAAGCTGTTCTAACAAACCCCATATAAGTCCTTCTCTTCTAAAGAATACTAACTAATACATCACTCATCTTGTCCTCATGAGATTTGAAAACTGGTTTCAAATTTAAATTTACTTAAAACTGTCCTTTGGACTGTAAAGGAGCTTGCTAGCCATCTGATGACCCAAGTTGTAGTCCCAGAACCCACATGGTAGGAGAACTCCCACAAGTTGTCCTCTGCCCTCCATATGTGTACTTTGGTACACACACACACACACACACACACACACACACACACACACTCATGCACACATACACATAAATTAAAATGTAATAAAAAATGAAGCCAATTGTGGTGGCTCATACCTTTATCCCCAGCTCTTCAGAAGTACAAGCAGACACGTCTCTGTGTGTTCAAGACCAGACTGCTCTACATAACAAGTTCCAGGCTAGTCAGGGATATATAGTGAGAACCTGTCTCGAAACAATGATAAATATTTTTAACAATGGAAGAACAAAACAAACAAACCTGGCCTTTGACTTTCCAATGCATTGTCTAAGTGTTGTCTAGATCTCCTTGGTCCTGACCCTTTAACTCTATGGCCTATTTTGGGTCATTGTTCTTAGATCAATTTAATCTGCAGCCTTGCCACCTTCCTTCAGAACATGCTGTGCATCCTACAGTGAATCCATTGACCATTTATCCCTCCTTTATTTTAGTAATCAAGCCTACCCTACCCTCACCTAGATTTAGCAAGGCCCTAACTGTTATGTTTTCCAGCCTCTCATGGTGCTGGGTCTGACTCTGTGACAAGTTCTCATAATTAGGATATGAGAGTGAGTCATGAAACTTTAACTCACATCCTTGGAAGGAATTCATCGTTCCTTGTGTCCCCTTTTCCCCCTTTCCTGAGACTGGAATTCAGATATGAAACCAGGGAATAATATTTAACCATGTGGGTGAGGAAATGCACAGGAGTTGGGAAATCTATAAAACAGAAAGAATATAGGGCCCTAAATGACCAGGTGATAGACCAGAGACCTTTGTCATGAATCTTAGCCTGTACATCAGTTAGAAAAGTCTAGGTTAAGGTGGGGTATATAAGAGACAATAATCAAAGCTAAGTGGCTTAACCCAAAGGAAGAACTATTTTTCACATGTATTACATGTTCAACACAAATCTTCAGAACAGAACTGCTCATATATTTGTTCATTGACCAACCAAAGACGGGAAATCATTTGGATATGTGTTTGAGTGGGCATGTGGGTGGTGGATGAGAGCAAATTGTACCTGTGTCTTAAAGCATGATTGTAAGTGAGCCCAATCTTTCTGTTCAGAATCAACTGAGCAAAGCAAGACACACAACTCAAGGATAGTTAAGTATTCTTCTATGGGGCTAATCTCAGTGACTTTCTCAGCTTTTACCATCAATATCCATTAGTCTGTATTTCCCAGAAAGAACAATAGCCCCTACTTTGCTATTATTTTTCAAACATATTATGACAGTAGTTCTCAATCTTCTAATGCTATTACTTTTTAATATATTTCCTCATGTTGAGGTAACCACCAAACATAAAATTATTTTTGTTGCTACTTCATAATTATAATTTTGCTGGTATCAATCATAATGTAAATATCTGTGTTTTCCAATAGTCTTAGGCAAACCTAGTATAAGGGTCTTTTGCCCCTAAAGAGGTTTCAACCAACAGGTTAAAAACTCCTGTTTTAGAAGATCTTACATCCTTCTGATTTCTTTCTGAGTACATTATCTGTAGGTTGCTAGAATTAATATTCCCTTTGCATGACTACCAAATACTTTTCTAAATATCTAGACTCTCTCCAAAAAGCTAACACAACATTTCCACCAGTACACGCACAAAAATAAATGTGTTAATCTCATTCCCCACCACTAAATCTTAATTTTCTGAATACTCAATTTCTAAAATAGACCTGTGGCCTCCACACACATGATCACACTTGTACATGTGCACCCTCATGCACACACTCATATGATCATGAACATACATTGCACAAACACAAAATAAAATTTAAAAAAAACCTTAAAAGGCTCTGAAACCTGGAATATTTTCTAGTTTCTTTCCTTCTTTGCCAGTCTACATCATGATCATTCCCACAGTCTACTGAGGCTACCTCTGATCTCTGCCTTTCTATCTGCCATACTCAGCATCCAGGCACTCTTCACCTATCAAGTGGACTGCCATAAAAGCTTTCTTACAGTTTCTCCCATTGCCACTCTTCTGGCAATCCACATAGCAGGTCCATATTCATTTCCTTGAGAAACATGACCCATTCCAGACATGTTCCACAATCCTACAAATAGCACCTAATTATAGGCAAACACTGTGAATGTCCTGGGGAGAATATACAAGTAAGGCGAGGTTTGAGCTGCTCACAGCATCATGGAAGAGAGGTGTCTAGTAAAATGTATCACCAAGAAGAAGTGGGTCACAGATGAGACAGACGTTGGCATCTGGAGGAAACATGCAAGGCACATTTATCCTGTATTCTATGAGGCAAGTAGATATTTTTCCAGGATTAGCATTAGACGGAACTAGGAGCTACTTATCTTTTGAATCAAGGGGGTGGAGGAGAGAGTAGGCTCTAAGTAGATAAATTTAAAACTAGGACATAAAAAAGAAAATTGTTGGTGATTATATCTGAGGATATCTCTGCAACACTGAGATGAGTTTATTTTGTGAGGATCAAATATCTTCCCTGGGGCTGGCTGGGCAGCTGCTGGAAATGACTTTGTCTTCTCTTTATCTGCAGGAAACATTTGCCATAGCCATGGGAAACCTTTAGCGCTACAAACCCAGTCTCAGATGCTGTGGATGTGTTGGGATGTTTAGGCTGCTGTTCTCCTGTTCTCCTTTGTGCAAAGCCACCATTTGGCCTTTATCACAACACTGAGATGCTCACTGATCTGTCTCCCCAGGGAGGCTCTAGTAAGATGAATTGCTGGACTGATATTGGAAATTCATAGCAGACCCAGCTACTTGGTAGCTGGAGAACATTATATTTACATAAGCCAGGGTTTTTTTTTAAGAGACAAAATAGAAAAATTCTTTTGTGAGGCATAAGGCTATTATTTTTGGAATGCTGGGGGCTTTCATGTGAATGTAGAACCAAAACTCACAGGTTTAGAAATGAGCCACAGAGAAGGAAGAGAGAAAAAATAGCTTCAGCCACACAGCATCCCATATACATCAAAAGGAATGTAATCTTACCAGCAGACATAGTTCTGAAGAATTTTGAATTTTAAGTACTTTTATGCTTTGGGGGCATAAAAAGAATTTCCCTTCAGAGATGTCTCTTGGATCTAGTAAGGGTGATGGGTAGCCCTGTGAAAGTACCATTTGCCTTTTAATACTCTCTGAGACTGGTGATTTTTAGCTCTTGGAACACCAGAGAATATTTTCTTATAGAATCTTCAAGAAAGTTCCAAGACTTTGAGCTTCTATAACTGTGTTAGTGTTCGCTCTATTACTGTGAAGAGACACCATCCATGACCATGGTAACACTTATCAAAGAAAGCATTTAATTGGGGTTGGCTTATAGTTTCAAAGGCTTAGTTCATTATTATCATAGCAGTGAGCACAGCAGCATGAAGGCAGACATGGTGCTGGAGAAGTAGATGAGAGCTTTATATCTGAATTCTCAGGCAGCAGCAGAAGAAAGTGACATTAGGCCTGGCTTGGGCTTGTGCAATTTTAAAACCCACCCCCAGTGACACATTTCCTCCAACAAGGCCACCCCTCCTCCAATGAGGCCACACCTCCTAATCCTTCTCAAGTGGTACCACTCTCTGATGACTAAGCATTCAAACATATGAGCCTATGGGAGCTGCTCCTATTCAAACCACCATAAGAACCATAATTTATAGAACAGGCAGGATATTGAGATTCCTCAAATAATGCCAACTATCAGCATAATAAAGGAAGGCATCAAGCAGATCTGCCCTCAAAACTATCTTAAATGTAGAGAAAGGGGAACTGGAGACTTTTCGATTTGTTTATTTTTATTCTATGTGTATTGCTAGTATGTATGTCTTGCATCATGGTCATGCAGTGCCCACAGAAGCCAGGAGAGGGCATTGGATCCCCTGGAACTGGGGTTACAGAGAGTGGTGAGCTACCATATGAGTTCTGAGAATCAATCTTCAGTCCTCTGGAAGGATATCAGTGCCATTAACTGCTGAACCATCTGTCCAGCCCAACTGGAAACTCTTTAAAAATAATGTAAACCCTTTACAGTTCCCCAGGGCTCAAGCTAATAAGGACTTTATAGCTAAATCATAAGCATGAAGCACATTAACTTTATCACCTACAGGAAGCATATTACTCTACTTGTACTAAAAACTACAAAGGGTTTCTTTAAAGTCTACTTAAAATAGATCTAGAATTCTTTCATGGTAAAGAAGAGTTGAAAAGGAGAAGGCTTTCTGTACATTTTTTTTCTTTTATGAGCAGATTTATGAGAAAAATGAAAGCCTTGAAACAAGCTTCTTTCTTCCCAAAGATAACAGCAAACATGACCTTTTCCCCAGTCTATAAAGTATTAGCATTGTTCAAAAGGATGTGGGCAAGTCAGGTGGCCTCTGAAAAATCTTTTTACTAGAAAGACAGGACAGTAGTCCAGACAGAGCAGAGAACAGGGAAATTCTTTTAATTCTTACTAATTACGAGGACCAAGAGAAAGACTTAGAGCATAATTAAGACCCCCCCATGCCCCCTCCCCTGCTCCTGCCCCCAGAGGTAGCAATATCTCACCAGAGAAGAATTTCTTCCGTCGACTCTCAAGGCTCCAAGAGAAGGAAGAACATATGGGATTTTATAAACCACTTCACCTGGAATTTACTGGAAATTTTGTCAGACAGAATGAGTTCTAAAGGGGTGTGGCACGAACCCAGTCAGCTCGCTGCCCCATGCACCCTCATCTCACATGCTTAGTAGCATGTTAACCATGGTTTTTGGTTTTGTTTTGTAGGAAGAACAATCAGGATAGCCATGCTTTGGGTTTTAAATAAATGACATTGTTAAGCATGTAGCAAACAAAAGTGAAAAAAAATGAATAGCAAGTGACAGAAGCATCAGATAAATGTCAAACTAATGTCAAGTCAGAGGTTTGCAGCATCTAGTAGAAATGACTCAGGGAGCCTTGTTGAAACAGACTGATGCTCCGGGGTAGGAGGTTTTCAGGAACAGCAGAGAAATCTCTTTGTGGGTGAGCTTCTGGCTTCTTGCTATACCAGGAGACAAACAATAATAACCTTGTTGGAAATGGTTCACTTTCTTGCTGCTCTCATGAGTGCACTGTTTCTGTTTTGTTGTTGTTTGTTTTTTAATGCTTTTTGCTGTTGATGTTTTCCATTCTCCCCATTAGGAACTAGTCTGCCAAGGAGTTTTGTGGATAGTCGAAGTAAGCAAGCTGAAGACTGGAACAAGGTAGTCCATCTCTGAGAGTCAGCTATTCATAAGCGCAAACTGCCCATAACAATTTACCAATGTAATTTTGATTATACACAGATAGTTCACACCACCCTTCAACCCTAGAGTACTGTACCAAACTCTCCTTTTCTGTAAGGTTCTACCTTGCTCAGGGATGGGATGGGATCCCTGAGCCTCTTGACACCCAGGTTCCAAAAGCTACTTCTGACTCAGGGTAAAGACAGCAGGTGTTAGGGTAGCTGGGCCCAAAGTTACCCAGTGAGACCATGCATGACATCATCTCTAGCGATAGATATTGCTTTGATTTCCTTCTTCACATCCCATTAATCAACTTCTTCTACAAGAAATTGCTGCAGGTTCTGTATCTGACCTAGGTTAGACATCCAAGGGTCTTGTGCAACTCATAGAGGAGGGGCTAGAAGCCAGACCCAGGAGTCTCTTTCCTCTTCTCCTGCATCCCGTGACCCGATTCTTGCCCTAGAATCTTGTCACATCACATCTGCTCACTTGGCATTCCCCAAAGGATCCTCACTGTATTTCAGAACCATTGGTAAACATATTCTATCCTCTTCCTATTTAGGAAAGTCACAATACCATTATATTAAACCCAAGAGATGTCAAGGGCTCTTCCTGAATCTCTTAACTGTGATTTTTCTAAACATATCTTAGAATCCTTGTTCTTAAAGATTAATTTTATTTTACATCTGTGAGTGTTTTACTTGCAAGTATGTTTGCATACCACACACATGCCTGGTGCTCTCAGAGGCCAGGACTGGGATTAGTACTGGAGTCACAGGTGTTTGTGAGCCACCATGTCGATGTTGAGAACTGAACCTGAGTTGTTTTCTACAAGAACAATAAATGCTCTTATCTGCCGATTCATTTCTCCAGCCCCTTATATTCCGTTTTATTAATCTTACAGAATCCTATTATTGTGGATTATAGTTTAGGAAACACTGGGTTTAATCTTACCATTGTAGCGCATGAGTTTTTGGTCTCACAGTGATTGGCCTTTCTGGTTCATCTCAGTGACAGGCAACCCATCTCCATGGTGATTGGTAACATCCCAGCTATAGAGCCATTCACTGTCTACCCTAAACACAGCGGGCACACCACTGCCTGGTCTTACTGCTTCTGTATACTGACTTGGACTGGCTGCACATTCCACCATTTGGGGATGATTTATTTTGAGCAATAGTTCTATGTTTAGAGTACAATCTTCGGAGCTCTGGGTGCATCTGTGTAAATAGGCAAACTCTTCCCAGACCCAAGCTGACTAAACAAATGATGAATTTGTTTTTTACTGAGGGTGTTTCAGTAAAACACCCTTTGCAGTCCCAGCCTGGGGGATTTTACCTGTTTGAATATTCTTTCTCTGTCCCAGCACGCCCAGACCTTGATGATTTACAGTCTCCACTTCCATCAGGGATATATATATATGCAAAGTATATTTTAAATTCATATTTTATGTTTTTCAAACTCATGGTAATTCTGAACACTTTTCTCTGCTGGTTTTATCATTGATCAGGGTTTAAAACAATTTGGATTTTGGATCAATGAAGTCATAATTTAAAGTGATTTTCCTGTGAAAAAGCAAAAGAAAATGTGTTCGGACTCAAAGCTTGTGAGAAGGCTAAAGTCTTTTTCAGAGATGTGTCATAATGTCTGCATGTTTATAAATAAATCAGAGCTGCAGGGTGTGTGTGTGTGTGTGTGTGTTTGTGTGTGTGTGTGTGTGCGCGCGTGTGTGTGTGTGTGTGTGTGTGTGTGTGTGTGTGTGTGTTTAGAAATAACCCCCCAGGCTTCATGTTCACTTCCCTTCCAGCTCATCTATAGCCAAAAGCAGAAAGAGCTAGAACAAAAATCAGCCATTTTATCTCCCATTTAGTATCGGAGACTAAACGTTTATAAAGAAACCATTAGGATGGCTTGCTTTTTATCACTCAAATCACCTT
The DNA here is from genome assembly GCA_004025045.1 of Sigmodon hispidus. Lineage (NCBI taxonomy): Eukaryota > Metazoa > Chordata > Mammalia > Rodentia > Cricetidae > Sigmodon > Sigmodon hispidus. The sequence continues at coordinate 22,163 of PVIH01011614.1, forward strand.
GGTGGCACAGATAAGCAAGCAGTGAAGAATCCTAACAGGTGCAGGATGATGCACCTCCCCCATCTCCCTGATCCATGCCCTGCTTCAGAAGGGCAGTCAGGTTTGCAATTCAGTCTGCCATTACAGTTTACTGTCATAGTCTACAAACCACTGCACAGAGTTAGGGCCTGTTTCTCCCACCAATAAAGCACCACAAGCAAGAATGTCCCCTACATCTCTAGCTTATCACCTTCTGAGCTCCTTCTTCCTGCATACTAACAGAGACAAAGTAAAGTTATTCTTCCCACAGATACATGTAGAAGTATCAGCCCATTCCCTCCAGAGGAACACCTGACCCAGTCTTGATGTTGGTATGAGGAAAGCAGATCTGCCTGGAGTAGATGCTGAACTAAGCCACCTTAGGACCTTGGGACCTCTCTGCCCTTGCTGGGGAGGAGATAAGGAGATGGGGAGAAGAGTGAGTGACTGGGAGGGGCAGGAGGGGGAAGAGAGTCTGAACAAGGGGATACATGGATAAAAAAATGACTTTTCATAATAAAAAAGAAGTATCACAATTTAAGTAAAAGGTCATAGACCCACATAACTGAGTAATACATAAAGATGGTTTAGCTTGTGATCCTAGACATCCAAGAACATAGCACCCACCAAAAAAAAAATAATAGTTAAATTACTAACCATCTTAAAGGTCTTACCTCCCTAACCCTAACCCTAATCCTAACCCTAATCCTAACCCTAACCTTATAAACCAAATCCTCCAAGACCTGACCTTTTGAGGGAACAAGCACCATTCAGGCCAGAGCAGGGCTTTCAGCATGGCTTGGTTTCTGCACTTTGCTCATTAACCAGGGAAAATTTTGTTTTGCTGGGAGGCATTTGGCTATTACTTCTGTCCTATGCATCTGTAGCAAATGTATTAGCAGCACAGCCTGTCCATTGTACAACTTCAGTATTGGAGACAGGTTAAGCAAACACACACACACACACACACACACAATGTAAGATGTTGAAGTCTGTAAAGGTAATATTCATTATTCTGGTAGGTAAACGTGTCTGTGTGGCCAGGGCCAATGCTCTGCATGTTTGGGTTTTGGTTCTTCTAAGAATATATGTTGACTCTGTGGTGGATGACTGCCTGTTCGTAGGCGATGAAGCTGTCAGCCAGTCTTACTTTGTCAGGGCCTTCATAGCAAGGGGCCCCTCACTGAAGGGGTCAAACAGCACCAATGTATTGTTTCACAGGCCCGGGATTGTTCTAGAGTCCCAAGGATTGAGATGCTGCTAGCCTAGTCTTTTCTGAGGTCGCTCTCTGTGGCTTGCAGGTAACTGTCCTCTCTTAGCGTGTTCCTGTGGTCCCCTCTGTATCTATTTCCTCCTCTTTATAACAACACCATCATATTGGATGAAGACCAATTAGAATAAAGTCATTTAAACTTAATTAGCTATTTTGGGATGCTAGATCCAAATATGGTCAAGTACTAGGTGTTAATATACCAAGACACAAAATGGGAAGGGGCATAGCTCAGTCCATAACAGCCTCAGATGGAAGGAGAGAAAGGGAAATGATACATAGATATGTACAGTCATAGAACATTTGATAAAATTTTTGATAGAATATTTGACAGATATATATATATAACTGTTTAAACATTTTGTAAGAGATAATAAGAGGAAAGGCTCTCAGTAAATGAAGCAAAAATATAAGCCAAATTGAATCAGGTTCATAGTAACATAACCAAAATGAAAAGAAATTGATATATCCACCCTTAAATGATGGTGTATTCATGATCAGAATTTATTGTTAAACTCATTGTATTCAGTCACAATTTTTCCACTGAGGGACATTGAGCAGATGACTGACTTCGGATTAAGGATAGAGATATAGATGAAGGGATTAGACATTCTCACTGTCAATCATCTGAGCAAGTGATTATTTCAAGGAACAAAAATAAAATCCAGAAAAGCATAGACTGAAGATCCTTGTGAGAATCCCATCAGAACCACATGTGTGGAAATGGGATGAGTCAGTCCCATTACATGAATGTAGTCCTGGAGCATTTATATTATCGAAGCCACTAAGAAGAGAACCAAGACCAGCTTTACTTTGGTGGGATTCAGAGTCCCCCTGTTCTAATTTTAGTGTTGGAAAGGAACTACTTTAGATAGCCCATATAATTTTACTTAGCATAGAATCATCAATGTTGTAGTATGTATCATAATTTCATTTTTAAGTCTGAATAATATGGCATTCTATGTTTATAACACATTTTGCCTATTCGTTCACCCACCAATGGACATCTGAGCTATTTCTGCCTTTTGGCTATTTTGAGTAGCACTGTTACAGACACTGGCATGCAATATATCACCTTAAGACCCTGCTATTGATTCCATGTATATATTCCTTAAACAGAACTGTTGTTAGTCAGGGTTCTCCAGAGAAGTAAAATCAGCAAGGTAGAGAGGGAAATCAGGAAGGTGAGAGAGGGTATGAAGAATTGGCTCATATCACCTTGGTGTGGAACAAAACAGTATCTGTGAGCTCGAAACTCAAGAATGTCGGATGGGTGATGCTAGTCTGATTTCAAAGGCCTGGGAACTACAGCAGGAGATGAGGGGGAGATACAAGTTAACCATGCAGATAGCATACAAAGTTAGATAAATTCCTCCTCCTCCCACCATTCTACTCAGTCCTTTAGAGGACCGAGTGATACCCAGCCACTTGGGCAATACTTCACTGTAGTGATAGATCCAGTTCCAGCATCATCTGTCTTCAAATACCCTCACACATGCTGGCAGAAATAACATCCAAGCTGAGTACCCATGGCATGGTTAAATTATACAAAAATTATGTTAATACTCTTTCTAATTTTTGGTTGACATTCCTGTATTATTCTTTTTGCCTTATTTTAAAGTAAAAATGGTATTAAATGCTTCATCCTGGGCCATCTCAGGCCATGCATGCCCCTTTCCTAGTCACAGTCACCATCAATCAGCAGTAGTGTGTGTGTGTGTGTGTGTGTGTGTGTGTGTGTGTGTGTGTGTGATGTTTTTGTTTTCTTAAGGCCAGAGGAAGCTGTGGTAAGCAGAATTTGAGTCCCCATAATATTTATCCTTGACATTTTACCTGTGAATATGCTATAATACGTGGCAAAATAGATGTAGCTGAGAGAATTAAGGTTATCGATCCAAAGAAACTTGTCTTTGATTAGAGGTGTGGGCCGGGCAGACTCAGGGAAACCAAAGTCTTTGGGTTCCGGGGGGGAGTATGGTTGCAAAGCTGAAACTTAAAGGAATTGACGGAAGGGCACCACCAGGAGTGGAGCCTGTGGCTTAATTTGACTCAACACGGGAAACCTCACCCGGCCCGGACACGGACAGGATTGACAGATTGATAGCTCTTTCTCGATTCCGTGGGTGGTGGTGCATGGCCGTTCTTAGTTGGTGGAGCGATTTGTCTGGTTAATTCCGATTAGAGGTGTGGGATAAAGCAATTACTTCATCAATAGCAAAAGAAGGGATACAACTGGCTAAAGAGCAAGTCAGAGATGCAAAGCAGACATGAGACAAGAGCCACCATGGAGCACTGTAAGGATGAAGAAACAGATGGAGCACTGGCTGTAAGGATGGAACACTGTCTGTGAGGATGGAGAAATGGATGGAGGACCATGAGGATGGAGAAATGGATGGAGGACCATGAGGATGGAGAAATGGATGGAGCACTGTCTGTGAGGCTGGAAAAACAGATTGAGCACTGTGGGAATGGAGAAATGGACGGAACACTGTCTGTGAGGATGAAGAAATGGATGGAGCACCATGAGGATGGAGAAATGGATGTGAGGGCCATAGAAGGCAGGCAAACTAAAAGCCAATAGGAAGCAAGGATCTTCGGTCCAAAGCAGCATGAAGGTAACCTTGGATAGCAGCCTGCTGAATCTGGAGATGTTCTTTCCTGAGAGACTCCAGACAAGAGATGGGTCTACTCAATGCCTTGACTTTAGATGTGGGGCATTTCCTGTGTTCTACAGCTGCTGTTTTACTTTGTCCAACAATATCAGTATAATGCTGACCTGGTAGTTAGCCACTAATGTGACAAGCCTGGGAAACACACACAGTAAAGCATACTCAGTGTGCTTTATCACCTTAGTAAAGTACCTCACAGTGGTATGATTGTCCTTTTATTGGTCATATATTTTCCTTATTTACAAGATTTAGAAAATTGCCTTAGATAAGGACTATCAATCATTTTCCACATTTAAAAGACAAGTGATAATCCTATCTAGTTACAACCAAGGTGAAATACAATATTACTCTTAATTTGAAATGTGGTATGGCTTTTAATTTTAAAACTTACAGGATCTCTAAGAAAATAAACTACATTTGAAAAACAAAACCACTAAGTATGATTCCCTGAAAGACTCATAAAATTATAATAAAACAATTATATTATAAAATTATAAAAATAACAATAAGTTAATTCTAGTGAGAATGTACTTTAAATATTCCATATGACATAGTCATTCGAAAATATCATTTGTTGTTTATTGAATCTTAAAATGGGGGGGGCGGTCAACCTGTATCTTTTTTTGCTAAATGTGGTAACTATCTTGTATGGCTCTAATGATCTTCACTTAGAGGATGAGCCATGGTAAGGAATTTTGTTGAGTATCCTTCAACAAAATGTACGTACATCAAGCTACTGTATTGTTCTATAGACAGAATGTAACAGAAGTTCTGTTGTCTTTACATTCTGGCAGTGATCTCAAAAATACAGGAAAAAAAATCAGTTTTTGAAAAAGCAAATACAGAGTATATTGTCAAGAAAAACCAAATGCAGAATGAAGAGGCAGGTGAGCCAAAGGAGACATGAGGTTTTACAGGGGGTGATATTTAAGCAGACATTTCTCTGAGAGAAGGGGATTTGGACAGCAGAAAATACAGTTTGTCTACAAATTCTGCCTCAATTTATACCTTAGAGAGTCATCAACTATCTAGTAGCCAGCATCAAACTAAACAGTAACTAGAATGTTTTTTCAGTTGCTGGAGGACTGCAGCTTATTTTTGAAGTCACTCCAACATCACAGAAATTTCTTTGAAGTATTTTCAGGAATTTCCAAACTCACTCCATATGTCTCCCAACTCCCTTCTCTCAGCAATGGGGCCGGCTGCTTCCTGCAGCCCATTTCCCTTTATGGTGACAATGATCCTGTCACTCACTGTTAATTGGAAAGTTGAGCTCTGTTGATGCCCATCACTGCTGTCATTTACCACTAGAGTTTGTATCTTGGATGTCTAAATGGCACTATTGGATGATGGCAGGGTTTAAAGAGGTAGAGCCTAAAGGGAGGACTTCATGTCACTGGTGGCATGTTGGAGACAGTGCAACTCTGACCCTCTCCTCTGTCACTTGCTTCCTGACCCACGAGGTTAGTAGTTTTGCTCTGAGACATACTTCTATCATTGTTTTGGAACTCACCACAGTCCCAAAGCCACAACTAATTATGGATTAACACCTCCAACATGCTGAACCAAACTAAATCTTTTCTCTTTATAAGTTTGCCCCAGGTATTTTGTTATAGTGACAGGAAACTAATACATGTTCCATGCCCAAGTCAAAACCATCTGGATTGGTGCCAAGCAAGGAGATTTCTACACTGAGGGAGTGACTCCTTAGCCTCTTATTACCATCACTGAGAAACACAGCTCCTTTTTCTGTGATTTATTCCTAACATGCACTAGATCTCAGCCATCTTACAGCATAACTCATCCATGATGTTACAAGACTTGCCTAGAGGACAGTCCCAGGAAAGTCACAGGCAAACATTTTTACTCAACTTTGACTTTTTCCTCTCCTACTGTGTGATTGCTCAAGAGATCTTTTGGTTCCTCAGATACAAACCCACTCCCAGCAATTTCATCTAACAGGATTGCACAGATATTCTCAAGCACAAAATCAAGGTAGCAAAATTGAGATGCCAATAACTACGAGAGCAGTCCCGGGTGAGGCAGTGGGTGGTGGCTATGTGCCTCAGTTCCTGTGTTGATGAGCTCTGAGCCTGGGATTGCCACCATAGCCTACCAACCTCAAAGAAGTTATTCAACATATCCACACCTTATCTGGTTCCTCATCTATGAAACAAAGAAAATAGAACACACAATGCTTTAAAAGCCACATGAATTAATGCATATGAATGCTTTGAAATGATTCTGTATGGAAAAATGACTCGGATTTGGGTCACCTGACGTCCTGTCTGTATTTAAAAGGTATATTTGCTATTTACCTAGTTTTAGTGGAGGTGAGTAATAAAATTTATGTACATGAAAATTTTAAAGCATTCAAATAACACACAGTGAAATAAACCGTCCTTCCCTGTGCCCATTTCCTAGCCAGTTAGAAAACTCCCCCTCACATAAAGTTCGGCCAGTCTCACAATTGCTTCTGCAGTCACTGAGATTCTGAGCATCCACACTAGTTCAGCTTGCTAGCTGACTTCCCAGGGGTCTAAAAGGTGACTGGAAGGGCAATGGCCAGCTCTCCTATAGCTTGCCTTTGGGCACCTGCCCATCTGGATAAAGAATCAATTAACAAAATGGACAGAAAAGGACACAAAGCTGCAATTGGAGAAGCCAGAAGAAATGAACTGAGAGAAAGAAGTAATTCAGATTGAGTGGAATCGTTGGTGGAGAATGTCCTGGGGCCTAAAAGAATGATTATTTAACTCCTTGTGTGTATGTGTGTCTGCTCTCAGAGGCTCTTTAATGGCCAAAGTATAAACTTTGCAAACAAAACAAACAAATCTGTATGTAGTCAGTGGAATTTTACTCTGTGAGGATAGGCATGTTCAAATTGTATTGGTGTACTGCCTAATGTGGTCTAGAAAAATAATATAATATGAGAAGCACACTCCCAATATCATAAAGCAAAATCTCCGGGATGCTATGGCCCCATAGTCAGGCTCTTTATCTTTCCTTTTTGGTTTGGTACATGGAGCATCCCCTCTCCATCAAGGCCTTGGATCTTGTTCAAGCTCACTGAAAACATCAGCACTCAGTTTTCTGGACCAGGCCTACCGTCTGGAGTTCTGCAAATCTTATCTGAGTCCCTGGACCCTGTCTAGTACATAGTGTGTCCAGCCTTGGCTCCTTCTAACACAGTGACCTGACCTTAGTTGTTCTACTTATCTGTTCGTTAATATGGCTTACATCAACATAACTGCCTCTTATAAAGACATTCATAATGGTTAATGCTGTGCAACTTATTTTAACTTATCCTCTATAATCTGAACCAAACTTGATTCCCCTAGATGCTCAACCCCCACTGCTCATATATGTTCCTTAGTGTAGACTAAGCATTGAGCTGCATGGCCTTGCTTCCAATCACATTTTCACTGGTTCTCTGTGCCCAGCTACATTTACCTTGTTCTTCAAAGGTGGCACGTAACCCCTACAAGAGGAAAGCATTAACTCAACTAAGTATGCCCCTGTATTTCTTCCCACTCCACAAGTAAGCAATTCAGTCCACACTTTGCTTCAGGAGCTTTCCTTAAAACTTTTGGCTGGGTCATGTCTCTGACAAAAGGGCTTCTGTAATGTCTTGCACCTTTCTCTTTGGTCTTTTGTTTCAAATGCCATTTGAGTGATTTTTTTGATTGAGATCTTTGAGTCCAGGTTTGGGGAACAAGTCTGTTTCGACTTTCCATAATGAATATCCTAATCTATATTCATTAGGAATATTTGTTAGATGAGCTAAGAAGTTTTAATTACCACCTTGTTCATCTCACTGTATTGGGTGGTATCCATAGATACAGCCATAATCCTACTAGAATTGGATTCATAAAAAAAAAAAATCCTTTGGTTATCTGGGCAGCATTGTTCCCACTGAGAAAATGATTAACCTGAGCAATAGCTGAGAAGTAGGGACTAACAGTGCTTTTTCACAGTCAACAGATATTTTCACAGCATGCTGTCATTCTCCTTCTATTTGGAAAATGAGATCCATGCTGTTGCCCAAGTAGGAGGTGTGTGATGAAAAGAAACCAAGGGATGCTGAACAGGATGGGAGGGTCATAGAGAAGGTTGGCTGACACTCTCTGACCCATGCCTCAGGATCCACTCCCACCCCATACTGGGCTATCTGTGTGCTGGTCCTATCTTCTCCAAATGCAGAATCCCTCTTCTGAGCATGAGGCTGGCAGGTTGCTGTCTCCTATCAACATCCAGAGAATGAATGCTTCCCTAGCAGAAACTCCAGGAATTCTTAGTTTCTTAGGTCAGCGGTTGCTGGCTGAGTATTATGTTGGCCTTCAACTGCTGAAAGGTAGTCTGCTGGAAACTTTATTGCAAGTAGAAATGAGAAAGAAAGGTCTTCAATTAATACAGCTGTTTGTTTCAATTCTCTCTTTAAAAAAAAAAGACAACTAATTGAGCTGAGCACATTGATTTTCAGAAAAATGAGAAGGCTACAGATGTGTACAGCCAAGAGAACTGATGGGGGAAATTCAGTCAGATAATCAGAACAGCACTGCTGAGTAAGAGGGCCCATCTTCTCAGACTTTAATTGGAACGTAATGAAGCCCTCTGGCCAACCGAAAAGGGAATAGAAGATAATTTTGTTGCTCTGAGTGAGCAAGCGGGCTGTTAGAAACTGAATGTACAGAACACCCTGAGGGAACGTCTTTTGCTCATTACTCTCTTCCATGTTCTCAGTTCAGTCTCTGAGCCATTAAAAAAAAAGTAAAAGTAAAATTCCTTGTTCATATACCACAGTACAGATTCCCAGACATAGCATTCCCCTTACAAAAGCCACAACCTCGATTTTAAATAAGCATGGTCTTCGCTCTCAGAATGCCAAGAAAAGGCTTCCAAATAACTGTCATGCTTCTCAACCTGTCATACTTCCCGTACTCCTTTATGTCACGGTTCCTGCTCTCAGTGATCACCCTAGCTGGGGCTGAATCAGAACAGGGAAAATGAGAAAGATTTGGTCAAGGGATACAATATTTCACTGGACAGGAGGAATCATTTCAGTCATTTCATGGTGGCTATAGTTAATAACAATGTCACTTCTACTTTAAGATTTCATAAAGAATAGATGTGATATTTATTTGTTTTCTTTATGTGCATGGAATATTTTACCCACATTGCAAGTCTGGGCACTGCACATATGCAGTACCTGCAGGTGTCAGAAGGAGGCGTCAGATCCCCTGCGACTGGAGTTACAAATGGTTGTGAACTCAAATAAAGATGTTGGGATCTGGGATATGAACCTGAATCCTCTGGGAGAGCAGCCAGGATTCCTAACCACTGAGCCACCTCACCAACCCTTGAGAACAGATTTTTAAGTGCTTTCACGATACACACACAAATGAGTATCTGGAAAAAAAGGATCCGATAATGATTCATTTGATGGAATCTTTCCACAATCTTTACAGGTATATATTTTTACTTGTCAATAAAACAGCATAATAAATAATATTCTTTGCACCACACAGTAAAATAAATAGACATGAGATAGTTTTTTAAAGTCTGAGAAAATAAAAAAAAAGTCCTTGATTGTCTCAGTAATTGTACTGATGATTAATAGGTTAATAAATCCACCAGAGAACGACGCATATGTAGATTTTGCCAGAGGCAAGGACTTTGCCCTCAGCCCACTCATGACCTCCCAGGCCTCTCTGTTCAAAGTCACTCCCAAGTTAACCTCTTCTGTATCACTGACTGAAACTTGACCAGATGGAGGGTGACCTAAGGGCAGATGTGCCTGTGCTGTTCTGGGCCCAACAGAAATGACAGTGAATACTTTTGTAAAAGGTAGAATGTGATTATTTATTTTTATTGCAGGTTAACTCATGCATTTGCAAAGTAGTTAAATTTCCAAAAGGCATTTATGTTTTTTTCTTAAATTTTACAGAAATCATATTTGTATTCCATTAGGACAGATTTACAAAGACCAAGAGCATCCACATGTCACTGACCATCAGTGACTCACAGTGGTGGTGGTGGTGGGGGGGGGTTGATCACCATCCACCTCATTGAAGTTACATGTGACAGTATCTGGAGTAATTTTGATAATTGCTCCTGGCATCTACCAAGTTCAGTTCAAAGATGCTACTACACAAGTAACTTCAGAGACCAGCTTCAGTGATCAAGAATTATCTAGCACCAAGTGGCCATGACACAAAAGTTGAGAATTTACCCACACAAACAGGTAGTTGTCAAGTCCTAAGTGGGTTCCCAACTCCAAAACGGCTGTGGCAATGACAATATCATAAATGACAGTCTGGGCTCAGCTCAGGCTGCATTTAGGCCTGGTGATCAGAAGAATTGTTATCCAATAAAGAGAAACCTAAAATAAGTATCACTCAGAAACTTGACAGTGGGTTTATTTGTCAGGAAGAACGGTTACTTCCCTCATCTGCCCCTACACCAGACTACCGCCAGAAATGATACACCTAGTCCCTAGTAACACATAGGTGTAATGCATATCAAAGTTCCCAGGCTAGCCCCCAGGATCCTTAGCCTGCACCTGGTTCCACCCTCTGCTAATCTAACTTCCAGGCTGGCTGTTCCTGTTTGTCTATTTCCTCCCACTGCAAACACACCCCATTAAAATTAGTAATGCGATACCCACCTTTCACTGCTCTCTGGCTCGTGGGAGCCATAGCAGTTTAATATTGTCCAGTAAGCCTTTCTTTCTACCCAAGGAATGTTCCAATCAGTGATCTCACTGTGCCTTTGATTACAGTAGTCAGGAGACAAAGTGAGTCTTAAGACAGGGATGTTTTGCCTCTATAAATCACAGTGTCCAGACCAAAAAAAAGAGAGATCTACTTTGGTTACCCATGAATTCTGAAAAGAAAAGAAACACACATTTTAAATACTACCTGTGGGTGTTTGTTTATCTGAGATTCCAAGTTTGCTGCTGCTGGATCTCAAAATGGTGACACTGACAGACAATTGAAGATCATTTTTACAAGGATGGCAGCACCTGAGTTCTGGAGTCTAAACCCCCAGCCAAAAGAACAAGCAGGAGTGTTTGAACTGTTTTGTGCTTGTTTTCTTGACTGGAATCTACTTATTTGTTTTTCTTTCACAGGAAATTAAAGTTCGCTGAAAAGAAGTTGTGTTCTGAGATCTGGTGAGACGGCTCAGAGCTAAGAGAACCTCAATACTCTTCCAGAAGACCACATTTCAATTCCTACCACCCACTTATTTGGCTCATGACTACCTCTAACCCCAGCTGTAAGGGATCTACTGCCTTCTTCTGGCATTCTGAAACACTCACACACAGGTGGCTTTATTATTTTACACACATACATATAAATAAAAGTAACAGAAATAAATATTTAAAAATAAAAACATAAATGAATAGATAAATCAAAGAAATTTTTCTATTGCTTATTACCTAATATTTTTCCTATATTAGTTAATGCCTCAGAACAACATTATGGGCTAATTTAGGCATAAGAGTTAGTGATAAGCCTGAGCTACCAGCTGAGCATTTATTTATGTATTTATTTATTTTTAATTTTTTTTCCATAGCCACTACTGCTCCCCGTCCAGTCCTCTCTCAGCCTCTCTCTCTTCCCTCCCCAACCCAACCTTTTATCCACTCAACAGAGAGGACAAAGGAATCCCAAGGTGGGTCAATTCAGTCTGGCATATTCATTTGAGATAATACTGAGTTCCTTCCCCCAAGCATCAACATTGAAAAAAGTGTTCCTCCACAGGGCATGGGCTATGAGATGCCAGTTCAGGAATAAACTCTGGTTTAAAGGAAAGAGGCTCCACAAACTGTCCATGCCTTTCAACTATCATCTACATTCAGGGAGTCCAGATCCATACCATGAAGATTTGTCTGTCAGCTGTCATTTCAGAGTCTGAGAGCTCCCAACAGCACAGGACAACCTACTCCATGGCTCTCTCCATTTTGATACCCTTGTCCATGCAATCCCTCCTCCCTCTCTTCAGCTGGACCAGTAGCTTGACCTAATGTTTAGCTATTTATAATTAATATAAGCCTCTTTGTGTTTATTGGGGAATGGTCAGGTGGTAGGGAGAACTATCTAACTACAATTGTCAACTGATAGACCTTTAAAAAATGATTGAATCCTGAGGACCCTGATCTTATCAAAATATTAATCCCAAATAGATTCACATGATGACTTTACTGGGAGGTCACAAAAAGTAGGAAACAGGACCAAGACAGAGGAAGTAAGTCACTGGAGGTTGTATACCTTTCCTCTTCCCACATTTTCTCTCACTGTTTCCTGTGTGTCACGGAGTGAACAGCCTCTGCCTCACACACCATATTGTTCTGTATCACTTTGGGCCCAGAGTCAATACGTCAACACAACCAGTCACAAACCATGTCACAGTGACATAAAAGTATCTAATACTGAGCATGACTGTCACACTTTTGCATCCTGGTGAGGATGAGTTTAAAATGTTACTGGGGTGTGTGTGTGTGTGTGTGTGTGTGTGTGTGTGTGTGTGTAGCAGGAAGTTGAAAGAGACAGAAGTCAAATTTAATTCTCTTAGATGTTGAATAACAGGAGCAGGCGGGTTAAAGTTCTCCTGACATTGGCTGTGACCTCAGTTTTCTTATCTAGCAGATGCAGAGGAGGATAATAATGCCTGCTTTGTGGGAACATGGCAATGATCGATCGATCAAGTTAATATACAACAGTGTAGAAGCTTGATGCAAACATCACGGCGGGATTACCCTTTTGCTAATTTGTGCACACACCACCCTGAAGGTGAGAATACTCACTGTCTATATACAGGTGTTGCTGAGATCTGCAGGATTCTTTTTTTTTCTTTGTTTGCAGAAATTGTGCTGCCTCATTAAAATTTCCATTAACTGTGTAAGAATGATTAGTTTCTAATCTAATGGGCTATCACTATTGCAACTCTGCCCTCTAGACTCTAGTCCAAGTGTTTTTCAGAAAGGAATATCTCATTCCTAATAGCTGCAAGTTTGACTGGTCTAGTCACTGCAATTACAACTAAAAGCAGATGCCATTTTTTAAAAATGAGCCTCTGTTTAGTATCTTTTTGTCTAATGAGATCCACTTTATAATTAAGCCTTATTTACTGTATTATTCTAAGGAAAATTTTGCATTACCCTAGTAGATGTCATCGACCTTCTTCTCTGGAAAGCCATCCCCTCCTGTATTCTTCAGCCCAGTCACAGGGTTAACTTTAAGCTCATTGGCACATCTCCTGCACCACATGCCAGATAAATCTCCTCCCCTTCCCTGGCTGTCCTCCTGCAGGGAGGATACTCTTTAGACAGAAAAACTGATGTGGTTTGAAAAGGCTAGGTCTCCAAAGAGTCAGCTTCTATGACACACCATTGGAAATAAAAATCTTCCCAAAAGCTTTTCTGCTAAAGCATTCCGTGAATCCTAAACAGTAAATGGTGAGCCTTTGCTGTGTGCAGCCATGTAACCAAGTACCTGGGAACATCTGCCAATCAAACAAAACTACACAGAGATGAGCTAAGACAGACAATCAGAGTCAAGGCACAAACAGTACTCCACAAAACTACCATTTAAATGTAAAGTTGTTTTTATTTGTCTGGGTGTTTTGGTACATGTATATCTGTGCACTACTTGTGTGCCTGGTACTCACTGAGGCCAGAAGAGGATATTTAATGGTCCAGAACTGGAGTTACAGATGGTTTTGAATGCATGCCAAGATGGTCTCAGGTGGCTAATGAGATCCCAGTTATCTGCACGGCCTTCAGTGGTAACAGGAGCCAGAGATATCAACTCAAACCCTGGCCACCTTAGGGCCATGTACCCAGACATGGCTCTCAGCAGCAGCCCTGGCCCAGAGGACACCATGGTTCTGAGTGAGAGCACAGGCCACTCTGATCAGCATGGCCTTGACAGGGCACAGCCCTCAGACACTAACATGTAAACCTGCTATTCTTTTTTTTTTAAATGTAAACCTACCATTCTTAAAGGCAGTTTCCATGGTCCCTCCCAGTTATAACTCAACAAGTTCTTCCTGGTTTTTTTTTTTCTTATTATCTTATTATAATTTAAGTTTCTATCACTTGAAAGTATCCTAACTACTTCATAGACCAATTAAAAAATTAATGTTTGCCCCACAAACGTTTTCTACATGTGTAAAGCATTTGCCTGACACCTAGGATATAACTTAGTCTAAGGCTCTGATAAGGGTCTTCTTGGTGGCTGAGAGCCATCCAGGCTGGTGACCTACTGAAATAGTCACATCCAGAGGACAGTTGTTGAGTACTCTCCTAGCCCCTTCCTTTGAAACTCTTTAATGGAGGCTAATTTTGGTTTATTTAGGATTTTGTGTATTGTTCTACATTTTTAAAATGCAGTGGGAGATGTGAATTCTTTCTCCTAATTACTCCTGTGATATATTGCAGAAATTTTCTATTCTCATTTGACTTAGTTTTTTTTTTTAATCTCCCAAACAAAAGCGATAGACTAATCTTGGAAAATCACCATTAAATTTATGAATCACAGTGACAATCTCATTATCTTTGCTTCCCACATAAATCCTAAGCCTTTCACATGCAGAAATAACACTTTCAACTTGGTCCTCAGCACTTCTGGTTTTATATCACTCATAATGTTTTGGTTGGCCAGATTACATATTTTTAAAATAAAATCATTTTAAGTATTTTGTTGTTGTTGTTTCCTTGAGGGATGTTCAGACATGCATGTTCAACAGGGAATATGTGGAAGTCAACCGACAATCTGGGAGAGTTGCATCTTCTCTTCCACTGTGGGGACTGAATCCAGAGCCTCAGTCCTGTGCAGCAAATACTTTTACCCACTGAGCCATCTCACCTCCACCCTCCCCTTTTGTCGCTAAGGAAGCAGCTGATGGTGGAGTGTGAGGAAAGAAAGAGGTCTTAGACACCTCCCCAAAAATCGAAGTTGAGCAACGAGACAAATCTGCAGATAATATAGTAAAATTCCTCAGACTGATGGTGTCATTAAATTGAAGACCCCACTAAAAGTAAAAGAGCAAAAGACACAGAAAAACAACCAGGGAAATTAATTTCTGAGTTCAAGATTACTCCATTTATTTTCTAAAATCACTTATTTTCCTAACTAGAAAATTAATAACATCAATCTTTCTGTTTTGAAGTTTTAAAAAAAGCAATAATTTGCTTAACTTGATATAGAAAACAATTATTGAATATATTTGATATGTCTTTTGCAGTTCTTTAGGAGAGAACTACTATTTTTTGATCCCAAAATTAGGAGCAAATGGTATGTCACATAATTTTTTTCATATACTATTATAAAAATTTTCCTTATTGTTAAACAAGTGTTTGAAATCATATTTATAATAGTACAATTTTCCAAGAAGACTCACATAATTATTCAACAAAACTGCCAGTGAGAGACAGATTAGGGTTATTTCTGGTTTGTAATGACTGAATAACACTTCGGTGCATATACCAGTGTATAAATTGCTCTTATTTTCTTAGTTAGCATTAACTGTGAGCACGTTACTCGCGAGGGAAAATTGAGAATTTACAAGCCACATTCTTGAAAATGTTTCTAAATGCAAAAATTATTTCTGTGCTGTAACATATGAGGACATTAGCTGAAGGCTGTGTGTAGAGCATTAATGTGCAAATTAGTTAGAGCACTATTGCTATTTTTGAATTTTTATTGAAAATAAATTTTTCCCAAACAATATATTCTGATTATATTTTCTCTCCTCCAACGCTCCCTAGTTTTTTTCCCACATCCTCTCTCATCTGGATCCACTCCTTCCCATTTCTTCTTAGGAATAAAGAACAAGATTTAAAGAATAACATTAAAATAAAGTGAGAGGACTCCAAAACAAAAAATCAGAATATGCCAAAGCAAATATGAAAAGGAACCAAAGAAAAAGCACAGTGAACACATATAGATGCAGAGACACATGTGTTCACACTCAGAAATATTCCCAAAAATACATACATAACCCTAACCCTAACCCTATGTATGCAAAGGATCTGTAAGGTAGGAAAAAAGAACCCACCTTGACCTAACTTAACATTATGAGACAAAGAACCTCCAAACATGTCATTGACCTTGTTTTGTGTTATGTTGGTCCTCTACTTCTGGATGTGGGACCCACCCTTGAGAGCGGTTTGTTTCCCCATTAATGATCCTTTGGAGAAAACTCATCTTTTGTTTCAGAAGTGGCTATCAATTGGAACTAGCTTCTGAGTTAGGGATGAGACTGTGTCCACTTCTTTCAGCTCTTAGGACCCCATGTGGTGCAGATCCTTGTAGGCCTTGTACATGCTGACACAGTCTCTGAGTTTCTATATGTACTAGCCTTCTTGGGTCCAGAAGACCTTGGTTTCTTGGTAAACTCTATCTCTTCTGGCTCTTAAAATTTTCCTCCTCTCTACAGAACTTCCTGATCCCTGAGGGGGAGGAATTTGATGGTGATATCCCTGTTAGGGCTGGGAATTCTAAGATCTCTCACTCTCTGTCTATTATCTCTGACTGAGGATGTCTATATTTGTTCCCATTTGCTACAAAAGGAAACTTCTCTGATGATGGCTGAGCAAAGGACAGCCTTACTATGTGACCTAGGCAGGCTTGGAACATGAATGACAGAGTGTCCAGGATGACATAAATGACACCAGATTATGTCCTCAATGTGCTTAGTGGCATCTTAAGTGATACAATTAAAGAATAGCTAAACTGTACATCTTGTGACTAGAAATAATTGCCTTTGGTACTTTGAAATTGCTTAGGGATTCATGCAACTATTGCTCCTCTGAAATAAGCTGAGGCTTTAGTCATCAAGACGAAGAACAGGACGTCTTAGCCCTCATTCCATACAGGAACACCGATAGAACACCAGTGTGGTCATAACCATCTTCATGTCAGGAGCAGAACCCTTGCAGGATTTAAAGCTGTACTCTACCAAACAGCTACACTGGGATCAGTGAGGGGAGAATGTCCACTTCAGCAATGCCATCCCCTTCCCCACGCTAGCAAGAGATCTTGTATAGCCACAACTTCTCACTCAAAAGCGAGAGGAAAGTGGATTGCATATTCAATGTCCCTGGTCTTTGAGTGCACTGTAGAAGACAGAAGTTTCTCCCCTTTTTGACATGATCAGATAGAACAGACAGTTTTGACACCTGAGTGGCCATTAAGAATGAATCAAAAAAATAGGAGGCTTGATAAATCCAATACATCTCTATGATGTTCAAAGTGGGTGTATAAGTCCCTGGGTTTTCTCCACAGGGAAAGGATTTATCCAAGACTGCAGCTTATAACACACAAGTCAGACACCAACTGAAGAACCAAATATGGTTTATAAAAAAAGAAACAAGTTAATCTCTCTTAATTAGAAATATGTCTTTGTAAGTCCAGAAAAGATACATCCACATCCATTTTGGTCTGAGGGCCTCCCCAAATCTCTACCCAGCATGAGCTGGTGAGTCTTTCTTTACCGATTCCAGTCCATAAAGAGCTGAATGTGCAGAAACTTTTAAAACATCACCAAGAAAAGGAGGCATAAAGGACCAAAATAAGTCTCAACCCCCCCCCACACACACACACACAAGCTCTGTGAGTTAAAATAACCATCTGAAGGTTGGAGAAGCTGGAGAAAATGGAAATAGAAAAGAAGAGGAAGAGAAAAACCCAGAAGTTAATGAGGGACAGATACTATCCCAAAGAACCAAGCAGAATTTTGGAGCTTGAATAATATAACTAACTCAAACAGACATTCTAGAGCTAAGACTATAATAGATAAGCTGAAATTTTCATAGAAGATATCCAGTAGCAATCTTTACCAAGAAGAAAGATTAACAATTCTGGAGCTGGGGAAATGGTTCAGCAATTAAGAGCTGCTTTTCCAGAGGACCTGAGTTTGGTTCCCAGCATCCTCATCAGTCAGCTCATGACTACCTCTAAGGCCAGCTCCAGGGGCTCTGATAGCCACTTCTTGCCTCTGCAAACACCTACATGACATTCACACACACACACCACACATGCTACACACACACCACATACACACCACACACACACATCACATACACACCATACATACCACACATATCACATATACACCACACACACCACACGAACACACACATCACACACACACCACATGCACACCACACACACACCACATACACACCATACATACTATACATATCACATATACACCACACACACCACACAAACACACACATCACACACACACCACATACACACCATACATACTACACATATCACATATACACCACACACACCACACATACTACACACACACCACATACACACCATACACACCACACATATCACATATACACCACACACACACACCACAAAAACACATAACATACACACACCACACTCACCACACATACACACGCACTACACACACCACAAACACATATACCACATGCACAGCATACAACACAATAATTTTTTTAAAAACAGAATCAGTAATTCAAAGACAGATTAACAGGAGTTTCTTAGAGAAGAAAAAAGTATACAAATACTTGGGGAACTTTTAAAACATCACCAAGCAAAACAGCAAAAATAGTGTGTGGATCCTTAGAAAGTAAAAAAGAAAGTGGTAGAAAATTATATATAAAAAAGTAATAATTGAAAATTCCCCAAGTCTAGGGATGGAAAGATAGAAACTGACATCCAAAAATTCTAAGGAATCTCGCAGGAAACAACAAGGTGCATTATAACTGAATTTTCAAAAGACAAAGACAGAATTTTGAAAACAGAAAAGAAGTCAAAAGTATCTTCTCATTCACTGGAATTGCCCAAAGACCTTTAATAATTCTCACCAGAAGCTTGGCAGACCATATGTGAGAAGGTACATTCAAAATACAAGCAAAAATATTGCCAATGTAAATTGAAAGCACTGCCCTTCAGATACAATGGAGAGATAGTGACTTCTTCACACGAACAGGAGGTAAAAGGCCAAGTGGAATTATCTGAGTAGGAATAAAAGAATACTAAACATGTCATACACATGAGACTATAAAAGCATAAACATCACTGATTGAAGTAGTTGTGCACATGTAGAAATTATAACAATGAGAATAAACATATATAAATCATTTTTATTCTAACAGAAAGTAAAACATCCCAAATATAACTATAGATTCCATTAACATATAAAGATCCCAAATATATACATTCCATTAATAGATAAACAGTAGAAACATATAAAATATGTGACATCTAGAGCATAAAAGGTTGAGCAGAAATAAATGTGTACAGTATTATATGCCATTAGATGTCGGTTGAAAAATATGCTGTCATAATTATGTGTTTTTTATAAGCCTCATAGTAGCCAGAGAAAATTACCCATAAAAGGTGGAGATAAGAAATGGAAGAAACGAAAATCTTTATCTCCACAAAAATCCAACAAAGCACAGAGACGGCAAAGACAAAGGAGCTATAAGACAGGCAGAAAACAATTTAAATAGCAGTAATAAGTCCCTGCTTATCAATAGTTACAGGAAAATGGATTAAATTCTTCAACCAAAGACAAAACAGCTAAATGGACTTTGAAGACAAGATCCAATTATGTGTCATCAACAATAGACTCATTCTAGAATTAAAACTACATGTAAATTGAACATGAAGGAAGA
The DNA here is from genome assembly GCA_004025045.1 of Sigmodon hispidus. NCBI lineage: Eukaryota > Metazoa > Chordata > Mammalia > Rodentia > Cricetidae > Sigmodon > Sigmodon hispidus. The sequence continues at coordinate 41,793 of PVIH01011614.1, forward strand.
TATTAGGGCCTCTCTCCACGAACTTGTGTATTAATACCCTGTTCACTAATGTAATATGATTAAGAGATACCATCATTAGAGGGTAATCTAGATTAGATGTGTTCCTAAGAGTGGGGTCCTTGTTATTTGGATTACAATTTAAGAGTCCCAAGGGATCTCTCTTTTCTTCTGCCATGTGAGAGTACTTCAAGAAACTGAAAGTTTGCAACACAGAAGAGGTTCCCTACCAGATTCCCAATCTTTAACTTTTAGCTTTGTGAACTAAGGCATAAATTTTATTGTTTATAAACTACATAGTTTAAGCAATTTCCTATAATTTTCTGAACCAACTAGTGTAGATAAAAAAAGATATTTCTGTTATATAATAACTAAAAGAATACAGAGCTAGTTGTATTTGTGTGAGAAAACAGCATTTTTAAAATAAAAAGCTGCTACAATAGAATCATTATGTAATAATACAGGGGCTGATTCAATAGGAGATAAAATAATTATATACAGACCACACTGTAAAGCATCTGAATATAGATGATCGTTGGCTTACAATGAGTTCCACTCCACTGAGCCCACTGTAAGTTGAAAAATATCATAAATTGACAGTCAATATAATGTCATCAATTTGACAAACATCATAATGTGGCCTAGCCTATTGTAAGCATGCTCAAACCACTTACAGTAGTCTAAGATTGAGCAAAATCATCTATTACAAAGCATACTTTATAATGAAATATTGAATCTCCCACAATTTGGTCAATGGTGTAATGAAAGTAAAATGGCTGTCTAGGTAACTTTTATACTTTCATATAGTAGAAAAATCTTATTGTAGAAAAGTTAGATCATCATTAATTTGGGGACAATCTACTCATAATCAAGAATTGACAGAATTGAAGAGAGAAGTAGGCACCAGCCTAATGACAAAGGGAGACTTCTGCTCCTCTAATTTTAATAATGAATTGAACATCAAAGCCAAAATTCAAAAGGAAATGGTGGATTTGTGTCACTATAGACTAAACAGATGATCCAGACACACAGAACATTCCAGCAAGCAGCAACAGAATACATACTTCTCAAGCTTATTCAAAGATAGGTGTTGTTGGTTCACAAGTCTTTCCAAATTTAACAAGATTGAAATCATGCCACATCTAATTTTTAACCACAATTAAATAAAACTTTAATTTGGTATGTAGAGGACTTAAGAAGTGTTGAAAAGAAACAACACATTCTTTTTAAAACATTTTAATGTGTCTATGTATAAACATGTGAGCACACATGCCTGCCCACACATAGGCGAATGTGAGTGTAGGCACTCAGGCAGGTCAGAAGAGGTATCAGATCGATTGGATTACAGGAAATTGTGAGCCACTCAGTGTGGCTGCTGGGAATTGAACAGTGGTCCTCTGCTAGAGCAGCAAGTGCTCTTCAGCCCTCAATAAAACATTCTGGAAGGACTAATGAATTACAAGCCAAAACCAGAAAGGAATTTTAAAATGCCTGTGTGTGTGTTTTCTATGTCTGTGTGTCTATGTTATATGTGCATGTGGATATTTCTAAATCTTGTCCTTTTGCACACCTGTGGAGCAGATGAGGATGTCAGGTATCCTGCTATATCAATCTCTACCTCATTACCTTGAGACAGAGTTTCTCACTGAACTCAGAGCATAGGGTGGTAGCCAGCAAGTCCAAGCAATCCTCCTGTCTCTGCTTCCCTCTGTAGTGCTGTGACTATAGGCAAGCATATAGCCATGTCAGACTTTTCATGCAAGTGCTATGAATTGAACACCTGTCCTCATGTTTTCAAAGCAAATACATTATCCGAAGAGTCATCTCTCCAGCCAAAAAAAAAAAATTAGCTTAAGACAAATAAAAACACAACATACAAAACTTATTAGCTATGATATAGGTAGTAAACAAAAATAAAGTCTATAATCAAAAATTCCTTCATTTAAAAAGGGAGTACCCCCCCAAAGGCCTAATGTAACATATTATAAGACTGAAGATCAAATTAGCTCCATAATTAGCAGAAAAAAGGAAGAATTAAAGTATAAATAAACAAAATAATGGAGAGAAAAAAACAATAAAACCAAAGTTATTTTTTGAGAAGATAAACAGAACTGACAAATACTTATCCAGACTAAGAGAAAAGAAGAGAGAATTCAAGTAAACAATATGAGCAGTGGGCTACAACATATTGCTGATAGCGCCACAGAGATAAGAAAACTCATAAAAGGTACTGCAAATAATCATACACCAGAAAACTGAAAAGACAGAGCCCTGGAAACATGTAATCCATCAAGATTAACCAAAGAATAAACAACAGACTTCTAGACCCTTAACAAATGAGACCAAAGCAACAGTAAATGCTGCCAGGTAGGAACAACCCAGGATCTGATGACTTCCTTGGTGAATTCTTACCAAACTCTTGAAGAACTAGCGCCAATCCCTCTTAAACTCTTCAAATACCTTTGGAGAACTCTTCCAAACTCATTGTGTGAGGCTAGCATTACATCTTTACCAAAGCTTTACAAAAAGGATCAAGACATCATATAAACCAATATACTTAATTAACATATATGCAAAGTTCCTCAACAAAATTCCAGTAAATTACGTTCAGGAATAATTAAGAGAATTAAACACCATGACCAAATATGATTCATCCTTAGAGCCAAAGGTTGACTCAGAATATGAAAATCAGTTATTTTAACACATTGCATCCTGTATAAGAGGCAAAATATATGGACATTCCAATAGTTGTAGAAAAAAACACTTGCCAAATCTTAAAACTTCCCCTTAATTTTAAGAAAACGTTCAGTATTAGATATAGAAGGAATGTCTTGGAACCTGAATTATGCCAATATATTTATAGCCCACAGACAGAATGGGAGTGGCAAGAGAAGTTTCCATAGTCGTGAGAAGGCGAGACCACTATGACTTCAAAGCAATGAGGACTTGGGACAGTGTACAAAGGAAATTCAAAGTTGTTCTGGGTCTTCACCCCTTTAGATGGAGAGGTCACTGGGGACTTGGATGCATGCATAAGGCACTCTACAAGAAGATAGCAGACGTCTACCACAACGTCTATTCATCTCAGCTTGAGTTCTTAAAGAAATTAACCCTAAGCTAAGGATTTTAGATGCCATGTTTTACTTGGAAAGTATGGAAAACATCAGTAGAGAATGGGGAGAAGTGATTTAAACAAGGAAGTCATCTACTTGATGGTGTAAAATTATGCCAGTTGTTAAAATAGGTAATAACCATAGCAGACTGAGAGATGGTACCAAATGCGATATCCAGAATGATCCCACCACCATGATTAGTGAATTCCTAAGGTCATCTCTTTGTACAATGTAAAGATGTGTCTCTTTGATTGGTTTAACAAAAAGCTGAATGGTCAATAGCTAGGCAGGATGCCTGGAAGAAAAGGGAGGAGTTGCCAAAAGATGACAAGCAAGCAGCATGGTCATCATAAAATAAAGGTAAGCAAGCCGTGTAAAAGAACTTATGGTTAATTTAAGTTGTAAGAGTTAGTTAGTAACAAGCCTAAGCTATAGCCAAGCTTTCATAATTAATAAGACTTCTCCATGTGGTTATTTGGGAGCTGGCTGGTAGGACAGAGAAAGACTTGCTACAAATATATCATTCTAACCTGCTACATATTCAAGCAGAGTAGGCATCCATGCCCTAAGCCAGAGAAATGAAGATACCAGTATATCAGAGTCAGCCAATGTTGACAGAAAGATGCAAAGAATGTGGAGGTGTCACTAGCAATGTCTGCACCACCCTTTAGAGCCATGAAAGCTGGATCATCTGTCATTGAATCCAGCTCTTCTTATTCTGTGTGATTTCATTCAACCAAGTAGCTGAACTTTCTCATCTACCCATAGAGGTATTACTGCCTGTGATATGTTAACTCATTCCATACATAATAGAATATGTAAAGTCTAACTGGATATATTGCTAGAAGAATATTTGCTGTCCCTGTTACAATCATCATTACCACTTATAATTTGGGGGATTAAGACTGGATCACTCATTTCAGAATGTTCTTAAGAAAAAGATAAAAAGCGCAGGGCAGAAAACATTCCACATTTAAACAGAAAAGCCAACCAAGAAGAATGAGAAAAAGAGATCTCTCAAGAGAGAGAACTGCCCTCTGTCAAATGATGCTGAGCTCCAAGTACTGGATCCTGCGCATGTTAGCCATCAAGGGCTTTGTGTGGCATCTCCTGGTTTTGAACACCTGCATCCATTCTTTTATTTGCTAATGGCATCCTACTCTTCCCTAAGATTTATTTGTCAAACAAATATCATAGGGACCTATTGCAATGCCTGCCTGTTACAATGCCCTGTTCTCCTCTACTTTAGACATGGGCCAGCTCATCACAATTTTCCCAGGATTGACTTTGGGGAAATACTGTCTCTTTACCATTTGTCATAGCTGGTTGTATATTAGTCTGGCGTTACAGACAAACAACATTTTTTTTCTGGCCAATGAAGAGAAACTTTTAAGTGGTAGAAATGAGTCAGTTGTGCACTTTCACAGATAGCCACAATTATCAGATAATACTAAGCATTAGTAAGCAAAAGTCAACAATTCAGCAGCTGGTAAAATGCCAGACACTGGGCTGTATGACCCCCTTGCTGTGCATAATTCCATCAATATTAAATATCCATTGTTACTATGAATTTGATAATACTCTATGCTTTTCCATAAACCTCCTTCACGAATGGGCAGAGAGACTGGGGTTGAAGCAGTTCTTCCAAGGCCACGCAGACGATCAGAGTCAAGACTAAAACTTTATGTAGTTCCAGCATACTCCTTTCCCTCTATTTTATACTTACAATCCTTCATGCTTATGACAAATTCTGTAAGTATATGTAAATTAGTAGGTTGCTTATTGAACATGTGGGAAGCCCTAGGTTTTATCCCCTGTAGTGCATAAACCAGATACAATGCCCATGCCTGTAATCTCAGCACCTGAGAGATGGAGTTAGGAAGATCAGAAGTTCAAGTCTGTTTTTAGATATGTATCTAGTTCAAGGCCAGCTTGGGCTACACAAGATCCTGTCACAAAAAGAAAAGAAAGGAAAAAAGAGACAAAATAGAACAGAGGAAAGTGAAAAGTCCCAAGAAGAGGAGCTGAGAACATGCCTTAGTAAAAGCCGAGTCATGCACTGACAGGAACCTAAGCCCAGATCCCCACCATTTATAACATGCCAGATCTTAGCCCTCACCTGCAGTCCCAGCCCTGCGGAGGTGGAGACAGGTGGATGCCTAGAACTTGCTGGACAGACAGTGTAGATGAATTTGTGAGCCCTAGGTTCAGTGAGAGACCTTGCCTGAAAAATCAACATGAGGGACAAGCCAGGAAGACACCCAGTGCTGACCTCTGACCTTTCTATGTACATGCATGCATATGCAGGCACACTTATACAAACGCAAGTGCATGCCTAAACACACACACACACACACACACACACACACACACACACACACACGTACACAAACACTATCAAAAAAGTCTCCAATTTTGTGTACATATGCAGGTATAATATCAGAAAGCTTGAAGAAAAACCTTCTTCTTTCTGCCATTTAAAAATTTCATTAACCAATCAATGTTAAATCAAATATTATCAACAATCTTCTATCCTTAAAGCTTGTTTTAAACCAAAAAGAAACTAATATGACTCTTACTGCTAAGAATGGTTGATTGTCAGCAAATTGTTATTTACTGAGCTTTGGCCATCCCTGTTGCCCTCCCTCAATGTTGAAATCCTCATTACTAAGTGAACACAATTGGCATTCTAATTACGAACTCACATAGAGATCCGGATTCTCAGCTTTATTTTCTGCTCACAGCTTTGAGCATGTGGCCTTCTTGGCATTGGGGTCAGAGTGTGAAGCTGCACTGGACTCCCTACTGGTTTTATTTACAACCTCATCAGTTCCCACACAGCTCCAGATGGGTCCTTGGGCCTTTGTCTATCATGGTTTCCTTTCTGGAATTTGTGAGGAATGACCTAGATATTTTTTTTTAAGTTCCTACAATCTCCTTTGAAATAGCAATGACTTCAAAGGGAGACTCCATCGTGGAGAATACAAACACAATATTTCAGCTCGGAGCTATTCTGAGATTTTATAACTTGCCATTTAATAGGATTTTTTTTTTTTTTTTTGCATTGGCAAAGAGAAGGCATTCTGTCACAGTGAACCACTTCATTGGATCACAGTTCAGCATCACATAGCTAAGAAGGCAAAAATAATCTTACCATCCATCTCACTGAGTAGATGAGCCATGAGCTTTATAAATACAGCTCAAGAGAGCTAAGCACCCTGTGATTGAAGATAAGACCTCTGAATCAAACTGCAAAAGCTACTGGGTTTTCTGAGCCCTTGGTCAATTCCTTGCAGCCACTTCCCTTCCCTGACACTTAGAGCAAAAGCTCCATTTCTAAATTTCTTCTGCAAGTGTGACTTTTTTTAAAAGCAATTTCTGGAAATTTCTTATCAGAGTCACGCTGTTTCAGTGACTTTTCTAACTAACAGTACAATATGCCCTTAAAACATCCAATTTTTAGACTATCACTTTTTAATCTTATCTACACAACTATACTGGGAATAGGCTCTTGAATTCATTATGCTTTTCCAATTAAATTTGAATCGACAAATTTCTCATGCATGCTGAACAAAACAATTAGTTCCATAATGGTTATTTATGAAGTATTTGCTATGTGCTCTCTTGAAACCACAAAAGGCAAGGTTGTTCTTGGCTCGTGCATAAGATTTTTTAAATAAAAGCTGAAGATATAAAGACATTAAATAGGAGAAAAGAATTATACCTCATTGCAAACTTGAGGTCACTGTTTGTATACAAAACTATATTAAAATCAGAATTTCAGCCATCTGCAGTAATAGGTACCTTCAAATTATACTTAATATTTTGCATAAATTTTAATACTTCTAACGGGTTCATCACAGAACAAAGTGATCTCCAGCATTAAACCCCATGTCTGGGGCTACTAAAACAGTGGCTCCCCTTTCCAGCTTTCTCCTTGGATTAGCATCATCTCTTCTCTTGGCTTGGCTTAGGCTCAGTCCAGTGTACAAAGATGCACTCACTCTCAAGGTGAGTATGTGTAGGAAGCCGACCTACCTCAACTTGACCTCTATCCTCCTTCCAAGTCTGCATTATTCTCTCTGTGACCTGTCTTCTTATATGATGGACTTGTGTTGTAGATAAAAGTGGAAAACAAAGGAACACATGCTTAAGATTACAGAAACAGGACCAGAAATCACTAGTGTGCAATCTTCTCTTCTATAGTATCCCTCTATTCTCTAACATCTCGAGAATGACCTCTGACAGCAGTGCTTTCCATTTTGAATGAGTGGACTTATCAATTATCTGATAAGCAAAGGTAAAAGTAAATGAATGAATATCAAGTTGCAGATAGAAACAGCAGACAAATAGCAAACTGTCACCAAATAAGGTGCTCAAAACATGCCATAGAGATGACTGGAATAGCCCAGTTAAGAGAACAAATAAAAGGTATTGTCATAAAATCAGGGACGCATAAGAATCCAGAAGATGGACTGGAGAAGGCCTAATGAGGCAGTCAGTTGTGGTTCCCAGCAGGAGACCTGGACAGTGTATGGTTTCCCCTTGGGTGAGGCTTCCAAGTGAAGAAACAAATAATAATAGGAAGAAGATGTCATCAACCAAGCACTTCAGTGGCCCTATAGAAACTGATTGCAACTCTTGGAATCATCTTTAGGACAGGGTTCAGGGCAGAGGGTCCTTCCTCTGTCCTTTTCATGGATGATCTTCTTTCTTCTCTCATTCTCTACAGGTATTTTTATATTATGGGATAAAAAAAAAGATAATAACCCCATTTATAATAATTTATCTTTTAGTTGTTCTCTTGGGATATTTTATTGTTCTTTCTTCTCCATGTTACGGAGTTGGGGACAGCCCATCCAGACAGACTTCTTGAAAACACTAGAAATAAATGTGATGGAGTCTGAAACAAGAGAGACTTCCACACTCTCAGAGTTCACTTTTCATGAACCTCAATAGCACAGGACAGTTTACCAATATAATGTCCATCATAACTCAAAACTACATGCCCCTCCCAGCTAAACTAATGTAGAGACTGAATTACAGAACTGGGTGGGGTTTAATATTCACAGAATGGTACATTGAGCCTCTGAAACTGTGCAGTATAACCCAATTACAGCAGAAATGTGTCACTTAAATAAGGTTTGCTATGAAATAATTCTTTTCTCCACTGTGAAGACCTGTTGCTATCACTGTTAACAAAAAGCTGATTGACTGATAGCTTAGGTTTGTCTCCAGCCAGCTCTTATAACTTAGATTTCTATTAATCTATGTGCTGCTCCCTACCCAGGCTCATTTACCTTATCTATGAACTTCCCATGTTATTTTTTTCTACATCTGGCTTAACTTCTCAGACTTTGCCTTTCTTCACAGCATTCTTTCTATCCCAAAAATCCTCCTAGCTACTGGCCAATCAGCATTTTATTAACAATGCAAGCAACAGATCTTTACAGTGTACAGAAGGATTATTGAACAACATTTCTCCCTTTTCTTCTAATTAAAAAGTAAGGCTTTTAACTTTAACACAGTAAAATTATATATAACAAAAATATCAAGTAAAAATTACAGTTACAATGTCTATTCAATTTGTATTTGGCAAAATTAGAGAAAATATTCTATTATCTATCATATCTTTGTGAGTCTAAAGTTTTATATCTAATTTACCTTCTATCATGACTAATAAAACTTTAAGTCTAATTATTTAGTCTTTATCTCCCTTAGAGGGCTCAGAAGGGTATAATGTTACCTAAAGGCAGGAACATATGGCTTCCTGGACAGTCACCATAGTTCTTCTGCAATGTTGGGGCATCTCACTTTGGCCTACAGGCCTGATAAATATGACAGACATTTTTGAGAAGCAGAGAATTTTGAAGGACTGTCAGTCTTGTCTTGATAAAGTTTGGTAGTCTCTTTTCTTTGCATCCTGCTAATCCAGTTTGGACAGTATACTATCAGCAATTGAAGCAAGGGCAATTTCCCGCACAAATGGCTAGCTTTTCCTATAAATAAAATACATTTCATATGGAGTTTCTTCAATAACTATTATCCTTTTTTGAAGAAAATTGGTGTTGTCAGGAGCAGATATATCTCACTGTTATGAAAAGCTTTAGGTTATTAACCATACTAAATGCCACATTATATAGGTCTTTAAAGTGTTTGAAGACCATCTATCTATCTAAATATATGTATGTATGAACTTGAAAACATAACTAACATGACTATAAGTTTGACAATTATAGATGACTATTAATCTGCATTTCTTAATTATTCATTTCATTTAAATGTGCTGCATAAACATAATACCCTAGAGTAAAAACATGCATGCAAAATAACAAAATTAACTTTAAACTTGTATCAATAAACCAGAATCCATACAAATGTAAAGTATTTTTAGATTAATAGTTGTTTTTTAGATTAAAGTAGACTCAACAATCTACTCTTTTACTTTATCAATTCTATATCATATCTCCCCCTTTTTTCTGTAGAAAAGAATCTTTAAATTTAGCTCTTTTGTTTATCTTTTTTTTTTTTACTATGACCATTAACAACTTGTAACCAACCCATCTTAAATGATAACAAACATTCATAACCAATCTTTTGGGATTGTGGGCATTGTTTTCTTTAGACTACCTCCTGTTGTCTGCCATCTTTGGGGGACCCTGAGAAAATTTAGAATGGTTAAGTCTTGGCTTAGAAGTTTGTGAAGCCAGATCATCTCAGCCAGCAGCCTTGAAGATATTTTGGATGCAGAATTCAGAGGTGACTCTAACAGAGGCATTTTGAGATAGTGGATTATATGGGCCATCTGTTTTTATTGGTGTCTGGTCTTGTTCTGAAAATACATAAACTTTTAAAGATACCATACATCACAAGTATGGAATATGTGGTATGTACAACTCAGAGATAATTTTTTTATTTTATGTTTGAGCAGGTAAATTATACGTCATGTGTTTTGTAGGAGTTTTTTAGGTTTAGTTTTTTATGTCATCTATCATCTGTGCTGGGTAAAGGCTTTCCAGTACAGCTGTTTTGGAGTCACTAATGCTCCTGTAAAGGACTGCTCACCCATGATCTATAAGTAAGTCCGACAAACTCAATAATTTCATGAGGAAACTTTTGTGGGATCAAATTATAAGTAGTTTCTGGCCCTAACTTTCTGGCCTAAATTCAAGGTTTGGATCTACTAGCAGCCCCACTGCCACTGTGCCAAAATAATCACACAAAGGTTTGTATTAGTTTCCTGCTAATTGACCTATGGCTCAGACATATTGCTAGCTAGCTCTTTCATCTTATCTCAATCTATTTCCATTAATCTGTTTAGCCATGTGGCTTGGTACCTTTTCTCAGAGCAGCATGGCTGTCTTCTTTCCTCTGCATCTGCTGGTGTGTTTCTCTGCTAGTGTCTCTGGTGTGGTCTCTGTTCATCTCTGTTCTTCCTGTTCCCAGAGTTTTCTTAGTCTCATAGCCCTGCCCACACTTCCTGTCGGCCTTCTGGACAATCAGCTTTTTATTACACAAGTAGGAGGGACAAGGTAGCAGGACATAATCCCACTATATAAAATGTTTGTTTGTCCTTGGGACCTTATAAGAAAATAGATGTTGTCTATTCCCCTTATAGGACATCTAAAAATTAAACAAGTTACTTGGAAGTTGCTTAGAACAAAATACAAAAAGTATCATGTAGGTGCCTGTGGAATGTATGTATGCATGAATGAATGAAATTCTAATCATACTTGGCAGATTCATAGCATAAATGATTTAGCTATATCCTAATATCGATCCATTTATTAGTATTGTGTATACTAGTCTGGTATAACAATCCTTATATATCCAAGAATGACCTTGAACTTCTGATCCTCCTGCCTCACCTCCTGAGTGTTAGGATAATAACAGGTGTGGACCACCATACCGTTTATGCAGTACTGGGAATTGAACCCACAGTTTCATGCATGCTAGTGAAGCACCCTACTAACTGAGCTACTTCCCAGGCCCCTATAGTATGTTACTTATTGACAAACTGGCAGGTAGAACCTGTAGAAAATCTATGGTAGCATTTTTGTTTAGTTGTTACTTGTCATTGGCAATAGTACTGACACTTATAGTAACCTAAGCATTTGGAAGAATGCCAAGAAGGTGAATAAAGTTCCTTTAAGACAAATTTAAATTAATAAACCTCTCATCTAGCAAGGGCAGTGCTATTACACAACCCCTACTGCCATTGGTCTTGCAACCTTAGAAACAGAAGTTCTGGATATGGTGCAGGTGGTTTCAAATATGATCCAGATGGATCGATATTAGGATATAGCTAAATCATTTATGCTATGGTGGATTTGATCTCCATAGTCACAGCTGTTTTGCATGACTCAGGATAGAGGTAATAAATGGAGAACCATAAGCATTGGAAAATGTTTCCGGTCCAAAGGGCTTTCATCTCTGGAAAGAGTACATGAAATAGTGGATTTGAATCTTGCCTTTGCTATTTACTGGTGACTTAGTGTTGGAAAACTTCCACTACCAAGATGCAAAATCATCATTAGTAATAAATACCTTTAGCTGTTATTGGCATTATGAGCAAAATAAAAGACCTGGTGGTGCCTGGTACATGAAATGCACACACAGAAAAGGGATGCCATTATCACACATTATTCCTAGAAATGCCACATAAAATGCAGGACATTGATTAAAGGTTAATTTCAGATAAATAACAGATGCTTTAATATTAGTAGCTCCTAAATATTATATGGGACAGAAATTATATTAAAACAGGATCTTCATTTGCTAAAAACTACAGCTGTAATCCTTTAATTGGATCTTTAATGATACCGATAAAAAACTTGCACAGGTGAGCAAAGTGATGCTCAGAGAATGTGATGAGCTAATCCCCCACACATTGTACTGTAAAACTTATTGTTACATTGCAGTTTGTGTTTTGAGCTAAGGACTCCATTGACCCTCTTTAGTCTCATTAATCTCTTTTCTTTACTGTCAATCATCCGGGACCTGAAGTGCTACCCATAGTAACCTAGGCACAAATGGATGTTGACATAAAGAAAAAGAGGAAGGATAGAATTTCCGTAGCTACTACAGACACTTTTCACCTAAAATAAGAAAAAATGACATGGTAAATCTAAATGAAGGTGTATAATAGTGATATAGCACAAATTATCTTTCAGGTGATATTTATAAAGTTTGCCTTCTGGGAATATGAAATAGGGGACAAAATGTAGACATTATGTAGAATGTTTAGAGTATCGAAGTCAGAAATGAGAACATTCTCTTGTGTCCTACATGGCAACTATGTCCCTCATCCCCACCCCAAATATTAGTTCTTTTGTTCCTCAAATCTTCTTAGCACGCTCATCCATGAGAAAAGAGAATATAACACTTGGTCTAACCTTTGCCTGTTAACAAATCATTAGAAGAGAGGGTCAGATGATCTCTGAGACTTCACTATCCCTGGCCAGTTATAATAACCATCAAAATGTCACTTTGCCAATAGTGATACTCAGAACAAAGTGGGAAAACTCTAGAACCAACTCTGAGTTATCTCCTTGTGGGACAAGCCACAATAACCAACCACAGACACAGAGTTCAAAAACAACAAATTCTGGCATTCCGATGGTGGGCAAACTGCCTTCACAGGGGTTCCTGTCTTGGATCCTGTTATGGTCACTTCTGAAGAATCATGTGGACTGGGGATGGAGTTCAGCTGATAGAATGACTGCCTTCAGCTCTATGTTTGATTCCCAACATGGTATAAACCAGGCATGGTGGCACACATCTGTAATCTTAGGCCTTGGGAAATAGAGCTGAAGACTTGTAGGTCATCCTCAGCTACACAGAAGTTCTAGACCTTCATGAGACTTCATATCAGAGGGGGAAAAAAATCTCTAAAAAATCTTATTTCTGCATTGACTTCAAAGTCACCCTTATTCTGTTGTAAATATGCTGGGGAGGAATAACATATTGTTTAGGGTGTGACTCCCACAGGACACCTCCATAAAGAGACAGGAAGTCCAAGGGCCTGTAGATTCCTACTATTCCCAGAAGCCTATTCCTACTTCCTTAACAGTGCAGCTTCTTCTCACTTACCAATGCACTTTGCTGCAGTAGCGGCCTTCCCTGCAACGCTGCACAATGGGTGGGCTACAGCCACCTTCCCTAAATTCTAACATGAGAAGAAGACTCCTCGGGCCCACTTCATACTGACAGCTCAGCAGGAATTTGTAATTGAAAAGGGAGTTTTCAAACCCTGTCTTGGAGAATAAACCTTTCTAAAAAGGAAACACCTTTGTAGTTATCATAGATGTGCATAATATAGAGATCTCGTGTAATCATAATCACCCTCCTCCCCCAAGTAACATCCCTGCAAACTTACAGACCAATGTCATAACGTGAATATTCACAGAGAAAGGCCAATAAAGTCCTATCCTTTGAGATCTTTCATGCTGCTCTACAGTTATTCTTACCTACCCTGTCTTCTCTCCATTTTAAAACCCCAAATATCACCATGCAAACATCACAATCTCTGTAATTTTGTTACTTCATGGGTGGGATGTAAATGGAATCACAGGCTGGGCAAGCTTTTGGAATTAGCTTTTTGACTTTGCCAGAGTCTCACCCAGGTTGTATGCATCATTTCATCCCTTTTCACTGGTAAGTAGTGTAGAGAGAATGTGTCTCAAGTGTGCTTATAATTGAACACTTTTCCTTGGATCTGTAATGGATGAGCTAACGTAGTAAAAACTTCACTTCACTACATTTTATTACCCGGGACCAGAGTAGAGACAGGAGCAGGGAACTGCATAGTACCTCCTTCCAAAGAGAACACCCAGGAGTCTAGGGTTGGAAGAAGCAGCAAGATGGACGATTCAGTAATTTCCCTATCATGGGATCAGTACCCTCAGGACTCTGAGCACTGAGATGTCCTCTCTTTGATCTATGTTCTAGGAGGGTGATAAGAATAGGAGGGTGATAAGAATGCATAAAGAAGCTAGAGTCACATAAGACAACTCAAGTCCTTCAAACATAAATGTATTTTAAATGTAATTTAAACACACACACACACACACACACGGATTAAAACCACAGACTATATTTCGCATGGATTTTTTTTCTATTAATTTTCAAGGCCTCCTTGCTGGATATTGATAAAACCATTAATCAGATACGACTAGAAAAATTTTGGGTTTTTTTTAGGTCTACCCTTGATTTTTCTTTGTCCAGTGCCTTCATTGTGCCCTGCTCCTCTATTCCAGTCTGGTCTCCATGGGAACCATCATCTCTTCATTCTCTTCTTGTTCCAAGTCTAGATCTAATACAATGAGGTCATGTAGATCATTGCATCATTTGAGCATCTCTACTTATCTCACACCCTAACTCTGAAAAATACCTGTCCCCAGAGAAAAATGTATAGATTTCATGTGCCCTGGGCTGAGCCTTCTTCAAGCTGCCTAGCACTGTCCCTGCAGGGGGCTACATTCTCATTTTAGTAGATGGGAAGACACAGGCTGGAATCTCTTCTCCTAGAAAAATCCCCTTCCTACTCCAAAGCTTTTGCATTTCATACTTCCTGTTATCAAACATTTTCAAAGTCACCAGATGTTTTCCCAATTGCATTGTATATGGTATACTACTCAGGCCTGCATGCTACACCCATCCTGCTGTAGGCAGAGGAATAAAGTCTCAAGTCCCTTCTTGAAGGGCATTTCTCTCTGCAGGGCACCTAGCTGATAACAGGTGCAAAGGAACTGGGAAAAACAGAAATTCATGGGAAGCGTCTTTTTTAGTGTGAGATCTGCCTTTACCAAGCCCAGGAAGGAGGCAATGGCTCAGATGTGTGGCCTGACTGTATGCAGAGGCAGAGGCAAAGCTGCTGTGCCTCCCATCTATTGCAGAGGGGGGTGAAGGAAGGCATAACCCAGAGTCACTTGCTGCAGAAACAGCGGCATTGAAGAAGAAGCTTTTCTGCTACCTTGGAATTAGTTATATTGAGAGCTCACCCAGGTTGGAATAAAGATAATGCAGGTTGGGAGACCCAGAAATTTTAATCTAAAAATTAAGCCACTGCTGAAATCAGATGATGAAAACAACATAATGAATAGAAATGTAGACTCTTACCTGTTGCTTTGTGGGTACTGACAGATTCATAATGATGTCTTATAAAACAGAGCTGAATTTGAAACTGTTTTTGGATTTTTTTCAAATTCAATTTTCGAAGAATAAGGTGCTACAATTTTTTAAATCATTCTAGAAAATTACTCTTTCTAAAAAAAAAAAAAATGTGTTCCTTAAGGAACACAATCTATAATGAAAGGCAATAAAGACCTATAATTGCATGAAATGAGAATGTTCTCCTCATATAGGCAGAGAACCAAATCAAGATGGAAACTGGTACAGCAAATCTTTGCTCCTCCAGTTAAATAAAACTTCAGCAGACCTGATTCAAGTTACTCTCACTACTGTTGACCGCAGTATTTTAGCAATGGATACTACAGACGAGTGATTTGTCAATATGGACACATGATTTACTAAACAGCCTTTCTCAAGGGAATCCCTATGCTTTGAGTTCTGTTGTTACTGTTATGTTGTTTTAAAAACAGGGTCGCAGTTAAACATAGCCCAGGCTAGCCTCCAACTCAGGATCACTCTGCCTCTGCCTCCCTAGTTCTGAGATGACAGGCATAGCCCACCACACTCAGTTATATCTGTGATGTAATTTTTCTTCTTTTCTGATACAGATTCTCAGTATGTAGTCTAGACTGGCCTCTAACTCTGAGATCTACCTGCCTCCACCTCCTGGGTGCTCAAATTAAAAGTATGTGTCATGATAACTAACATATCTTAGATTTTAAAAATAGGATTAACCTAAAACTGGGATGGCTTTACACATTAAGTAGCCATTTCTTTTCTTTAGTCCTTTGATTTAAAAGCCAATAATATATACAGAAACATTTCTGAAGACAATGAATGCTTGTACAATAAAATGTTTCCCCTCCAATCACACCTCAAATGGAAGTTAATCACCCTTTATTGATCCCTGTGTCAATTGCAAATTAATTTAATCATGCTTCTTTCTTTACTTAATCATCTATACATATATTTTTCATCTTTAATACTATATTTTAAATACATTATGTATTGTAACTTTGTTCACCTTATTATATTAGGCATATTGAAGTATGCCTAAGACAACATAGGAGATGTACCTCCTTATTTACTTAATCCTACAGTAGCCCATTTTCTGAAATTTCATAATTAAAAAGAATCAACCATTGACTTACTGAGAAATCTTCCTTTCCTCTAGTTTTTGTAAGTAATCATATTACCACAATAAATACTCTTCAATATATAAATCTAGATGTAAATATATCCTGTTTGATAGATACTCAAAAATATAATTGCTTTGTTAAAGATGTATTTATTTATATTCTAATTTTTATTACATTTATATATGTTTTTGAAGAGTCTTTCACTTTCCACCATGCAGGTTTTTGAGATGGAACTCGGGTTGTCAGGCTAAGCCATCCCACTGGCTCTCCACTTACAGTTCTAATGCCAGATAAGGTAATTCATAAGCACACTGACAATTCATGTGAGTTCCTTAACCCCAGACCAGTACTTGATATTGTAGGAGGGGAAGTATCCAAGCTCATCCAATAGGGACCATGCAGTTCAAATAAGAAAAGACTGGTGCATATTCATAGGAAGCATCAGGGAAAAGTAACTTAAAAGAGGCTTGTGGGGCATCTCAGCAAAAGAACAGAAAATGTTTTGATGGTGGCATGGCAAAAGAGAAGGGCTGAGTTTCCAGGGCTAAAGCTGGAGGAAGACAAATATTTAGGTCACCCTAATGGCAGAGAGAGGCAGGTTAGTAAATATTAGTGCGTAGATTCTTCTGATGCCCTGAGAAGTGTCTTGGATTGTCTTCATGATTACCTTCTGTCCTTCCTGCTAGGACACAAGAGAAGAACACCTTGCCAAGTTTGTGTCTTGCTTTTAGGCAAATAAGCAGAGGGCAATGTTTTTATAATTACTTTTTTCAATTCAATTTAGCTCAAAATAATCTTGAGGCCAAAGTGGTCTGTCTGCGGTACCATGATGTTCTTCCTCTCCATATTATTCCAAGTCTAATTTTTAAATATAATACTTGTTGAAGATGATAAGGCATTTCCATTTTTATTTCCCAGATGACTAAGAAGATTCATTGGCCTTGCTGGGACTCAGAATGTGATACCCCAAGTATAAAGCCTCCTTGGTAGGCTGACTATTTTGAATTTAAGGAGATGGAACACTGCAACCCCATTTTCTTACCCTGAAGTGGCTTGTAGAACCTAGATTCCTGTTCCTCTGAAGCAGGCCACAAAAAACAAAGTCTCCTTCAGAACAAAGCCATACTACCTCAAAGGTCACTCTCCAGTTTCCTCCATCCTCTCCCGAAAATCCTCATGAGACTGAGGATTGCAAGTCGGATGCCCTACAGCCATAAGAAAGAACCTGATCGAACAGGTCTGTATTTCTTTCTTTGTGGTTAGCAGATCACACCCCCTTTTTATTATAATGTTTCTCCAAATCCCTACTTCTTTTTTTTTAAGTGTTTAATTTTTTTTCAACTTAATGTTTTTAATTGATTATTTGGGAATTTCATATCATGCACCTTGATTATCACTCACTTACCTGCCCCCCCACAAGTTCCTCACAACCTATGTGACTCCAAAGAAGAAGAAGAAGAAAGAGAAGGAGGAGGAGAAGAAGAAGAAGAAGAAGAAGAAGAAGAAGAAGAAGAAGAAGAAGAAGAAGAAGAAGAAGCAAGCAACAACAAAAACAACACAAGTCTGGTAGGTGAGTCTCTGTGAGTTTGAGGACAGTCTGGTCTAAAGAACAAGTTCCAGGAAAGCCAGAGCTACACAGAGAAACCCTGTCTTAAAACAACAAAACAAAAAGCAACAAAAATTGAGTTCTTCCCCACCTGCACTCCCATCAGAAGCCCTCAGTTTTAGAAAAGTATACTTCAGCATCCTTATCACAATTTTTAAGAGTTCTCTGCAATGATTTCCTGTCTAGACTGTTACTTATTTTTGGTGGTTGGAGGAGGGGGCGGTAGGGGTAGGGTTGAGGTGGCTGTTGTGTCTTCTAGGTCGCTTTTTTTCAACTATGTGTCTGCAGTTATAAATACAACTGCAAAAGAAGCTTCCTTACCCTTTACAGTCTGGGGGAGCATGGATCATGAGCTTCCACATGGTTTCCCACAACAGCACAGACCATGGACATCCATATGGTCTCCAGCATCACCACATGCCACAGACCTCAGCATGCTCTCCGAGGCAGCACAGACCACAGACATTAACACCATCCCTTGCCACAACATGGACTATGGACACCCTTTTGGTAGCACAGACCTGTGGTAATATGTTACATATTTAATAAAACCTGAAATATCAAGAGATCAACCTACAGTCAAAACTAGGCAGAGGTAGCTCCAGGAGTTCCAGGGATAACAGAGCAGTGGTAACTCACATAGCTCCAGGAGTTCTGAATCTCAAGGAGTTCTGGATCTCTGTGAGCATGAGGCTAAACAGCTGGGTTTCAATGGCATACACCTTTAATCCCAGCACAGGGAAAGCACCTACGCCTTTAATCCCATAACTCCAGAGACAGAGATCTTTCTGTGTTTCTGTGAGTTCAAGGTTGACTATCAAATAGAGTAGCTCATACTTTTAATCCTAACCTGGATGGGATACAGCTGGGGTAAGAGGGTATTTAAGGCAGGCTTAGGAAAACATCAGCAATTAGAAGTGACCAAGAGCAAAGCTGAGGATGCTGGAAGATAACTGGGTGAGATTAGACCGTGGTGTTTCCTCTTTCTGATATTTCAGCCTTTCTTTGATATCTGGCTCTGAGTTTCTTTGATTACAACCAGAATTCCTGTAGCACAGTCCCAGGACATTAACAGCCTCCCAGGGCAACACCAGCCATTGACATCAATATTGTCCCTGCAGCAGCCCAGCCCACTCACATCAACATGCCCCTCTCCACCCCCACTCCCCATCACACCCCTGGTGGCAGCATGGCCCATAGACATCAACATGTGCTTCACTGGTAACAGAGCTCCCAGACACCAACACAGCCCCTAGCTGCAGCAGGAACATGGACCCCAACACCGATCCAGCCATGGCCCTCAGTAGCAGCACAGGCCATTTGCATCACCACTGGCTCTATCAACAATCTGAGCCATGGCTTATAGTCTGTGCTATGGAAGTCCACCTGGCCTCAGCAAGGGCCTCGGAAACCCACATGGCCTTTAGTGGCAGCTCAGACCACAGGCATGCACATGAACCTCGGGCTTCAACATGGCCTGGGGAGGCAGACCACAGATACCAACAAGGATTCAAAAGAAAACCGACTTTGTTCATTAACCTTCCCAGGAAAATTCATTTCCTGCTGAGTTCTTGGGTCATCATTTTTT
Source organism: Sigmodon hispidus (assembly GCA_004025045.1). Taxonomy (NCBI): domain Eukaryota; kingdom Metazoa; phylum Chordata; class Mammalia; order Rodentia; family Cricetidae; genus Sigmodon; species Sigmodon hispidus. Next base: position 61,368 of record PVIH01011614.1, read on the forward strand.
TTTTTTTAACTTTCATGTCACTTAAGATTTTACTTAGTTAAATTTGTTGTGCCTATATAGCGTTATGGGGCCATAAGCCATAGAAACTGATGAATGAAAGATAAGCAAAGGATGTACTCACTCATTAGTGAACTTTAAACAAAAAGCAAAGCATGTCCAAGCTGCAAACTACAACCACTGAACAGCTGGGATCTGAAACACCTTGGACCCGCACCTTGGATCCCACGCCCTCTAGAGGAACACCTGACCCAGTCTTGATGTTGGGGTGAGGAAACTGGATCTGCCTGGAGTGGATGCTGAACTAAGCCACCTTAATACCTTGGGACTTCCTGCTCTTGCTGGAGAGGAGATAAAGTGATTGGGAGAAGAGAGAGTGACTGGGAGAGGTGGGAAGGGGAAGGGAGCTTATAAGGGTATACACAGATAAAAAATATTACTTTATTCAAAAAAAAGAAACTGGTGAACAAGGAAAGGATACTGTTTTTTCCTCCCCTTGCAAACATTTCTCCTTTTTGTGGCCTGCCTATTGGCATCCTTAGTTCATTATTCATGTGTATAATTTGCCTGTCTGCACATGAAACAGAGGCTTTTTGAAATACAGTCCTTTGTTATGTGTTATGTGTACTACAGACATTTCTCTCTGCCTATTTCCTTGCTTGTCTTCTGATTTTTTTCTTTTGTCATACTGAAGCTTATAATCTCTGGGTAAGAAAAAAAATTTAATCACATATGGCATCATCTTTTTTTTCTACTTAATAAGTTTAGTTCCTACAACCTCTACCCTAAAAATTCTATATTCTAGTTTGTGTGACTGTAGTTTCCTATAATGTCCTTTATGGTTAGTCTTCAACTGCCTTTTGATATATCTTCCCAAAAGAGAAACTAACTTGAGAATTATTCCCTAGGTCATATTCTCTTCACAGGAAGTCTAGAGAGAAGAAAGTGCAGAAATCAGGGCCTGTGAACCCACAGCACAAGAGCCTGATACCCATTACATCCTGAACATTTAACTGCAGCTGCTTGTTAAAACATTATTGAACAGAGCTGGAGAGCTGACTCCATGGGTAAAGTCCTTGCTATGAGGTCCTGAGTCTGAGTCCCACAATCTACATGAAGAAACAGGTGTTATAGTATGGACTTGTAACCCCAGTGCTAGGCAGGAGGAGACAGACAGATCTCTAGGGATCACTTAACAACCAGCCTAGCCTACTAGGTGAGCTCCGGACAAAGGAGAGACTTTGTCTCAAAATACACAGCTGGGCAGTGGTGGTGTGTTCTTTAATTCCAGCACTGGGAAAGCAGGTCAGGTGGAACTCCATGAGTTTGAGGCTATCCTAGTCTACAAAGTAAGTCCAGGACAACCAGGACTGTTACACAGGTCTCAAAAAAACAAACCAAATAAAATGAAAAAACAAAACCAAAACCAAAAAAAAATAGGTGAACAACTCTTGAAAAACAGCACCTGAGGTTGACTCTAGCCTTCATATGCATGAGCATACTCATGCTTGCATATCTAAACATACATGTGCACATAGATATATACCTATAGGAACATGCACATACACACAAATTATAGCAATACTATACCTCATGGCCATGGCCTTGAAATACTTCCTTATTAAGTAGCTATCATAAATTGCATTCCTCAGATATCCACAGCCATCTCTCTCATACAATGCATTTTCTAGAACCATGTTACTCTCTCACCAGGAAGTAGAGTGTAATTCTTCTTTTCCTAAGTCTGGGCAGATTTGTGACTCATTCATAAACAACTGGATGCTCCAGCTGTGCTTCCATTGCCTTCCAAAACTTAGGTTTGAAAAATGTGGTGCAGCTTCAACTTGGCCATTCTGTGTTCTACTGCCAGGGAAGCAGTTGTGTTAGGCTAAGACTGTAAGGAAGCCTAATGGAGCCTTATACACACAAACGCACCAAAGATGATAGATATATAGATACATAAATGTGTACATATTTAAGTATAAGTCTAGGTATATAATACATATATTTTTATATGTATGTGTACATATTATATGTGTATATGCATATGTGTATATATACACATTATGCTTATATGTAAGTGCATGTACTATATGTGGGCAAATTTATATGCATGCATACATACATGCATGTATATACAGACACACATGTTTGTATGTATGTGCATATATTATATAAGGGTAAAGAGAGAACCTCAGTTCCCAGCTATTCCAGGCTCCTCATTTCCCCATACCTCTCCAGTTGTGAGAGATCTTGAACCAGAATTGCCCAACTAAGCCCTTCCTGAATTTCTACAGAAACCGAGAGTGACAATAATATATGTATATATTAAGATTTTAAATATAGCATATGTACAATTGTTTTAAGTCACTAATTTGAGGTGTGATAAATAAACATCTAGGGTGGCTCATTAGACATTAAGAACCAATGGAATAAAGCTATTTCTCTGTATATGGCATCATTCCAATCATGGCACCTTGCTTGAGAAGTTTACTGTACAGCCTATTACAGGTGAAAATTAAGTTTATTTAAGAATGACACAAGGGGCTTGAGAGATGGCTCAGCAATGTAGAGCATGTGCTGCTCCTCCAGAGGACCTGAGTTCAGTCTCCAGCACCCATGTCAGCCAGTTCAAAACAACCCTTAAGTCCAGTTCCCAGCAATCTGATGGCCGCTTCTTACCTCTCCAGACTGACACACACTCATGGCACTCACTTACACAGATGCATACATGTACACATATAAAATAATAAATATATATTTTTAAAGACTATGCATTGTTTTTGCAGAGGACCCAAGTTCATTTCCCAACATCCATAACAGATGGTTCACAAACACATGCAACTCCCATTCTAGGGGTTCTTATACCTCTGGCCTTCTCAAGAACATGCATTCAAGTGCACAGACACACACATAGACATATATGCATCCAATTTTAAAATGACAAAAATAAATCTTTAATGATGGACATGTTGAGACAGTCTTTAAAACCCTGCATTCAGGAGGCAATGGTAAGTGGATCTCTGTGAGTCTGAAACCAGCTTGGTCTACATAGCAAGTTCCAAGCCAGATAGAGCTACACAATAAAACTATGTCCAAAAAAACCAGAGATATGATTTTAATATTTTCTTCAAATCACTCAATAGCCTTTTCTCTTAGGTATGATGCTGTCCACATCAGCTACACAGTACAGAGGCCAAGTCAGAAATGTCACCAAATGCTTTTACAGCTACCATGTGCAAAAGACGTCATATGAAACCAATAGCTTCACTGTGAAAACACTGAAGATTGAAAAATGTTCTGGAGAAAGTTGCAAAGAGTATAAGACTCAATTCTAGACTCCCCTGTGGGTTTTATTTTCTATATTGGTTTTTCTTTCAAATATTCTTTATTTCAAGACAATAACATGAAATAAAGTTAAAAATTGAAAGAATCTTTCTTTTAAATTTGTTTAACAGTGACTTGATTCAATCATAGGGGAAATGTCTGGAAGATATTTGAAAACAAAATAAGGGTTATAACCTCAGAAATCATACTAAGGAGTGTGTGTGTGTGTGTGTGTGTGTGTGTGTGTGTGTGTGTGTGTGTATGTTAGGTGGAATATGGGCTAAGATATCATATGTATGAAATTATATTTCTGAGCCAAAACTAATTTTAAAAACCCTACATATCTGAAATCTGGAACCTTCTCATTAGCTAACTAAGGTCTTTACTCATTGAAAATGAGATCATTTGAAATCCAAATGGCTGTTAATAAGCCCTTAACAATATCCTAGAAGATACATAGACAATAAGGATAAGATGATACAATAAGGTAAAAGAGGAAAAAGTTAATTCTACCATCCCCAGCTTAAGCTGACAATTTAGCTGAGAGACAAGAGACTGAGGAAGCATGTTTCTGTAGGTCACTTCACCTTTCAGTAAATAACCCAGCAAGGTCACTGAAGAGAGAAAACTTAGCTCAAGAAACCTTATTTTGCATTCTAGTAGCTATTTTATAAAAAAAAATAATAAAATAAAGTTTAGTTTCGCATTTCTGGGGGGAAGGGGGATGCTGTCCAGGTCTGAGAGAAGAATAGTCATGCCTGATCAGTCCTGGGAAAAGAACATGCCCTAAAAGAATAGACCTATCAGGGGGCCTCCCAAGTCTGAGAGAAAAATAGCTTCCTACCTGCCCAGTTCTGGGAGATTAGCCAAGACATCTGCTCAGTTCTGGGGAAAACCAGCCACCACAGGTAGGGACCAGGTGGGGTCCATCCAGATGGGGTGCAAAGATTCTCTGTGGCAGAAAGACCCCAAGCACGAGCCAATCAGTAACATGTCAGCACCCTGTCTCCAAGCAACCAACTTTGTTATAACTTTTGCCAATAAAAGATCCCTTGTAACCAAAGACACAAGCTACTTCTTACTCTGTTATCACAGAAGTTTGAAGTAAGCTCCCTGCCTGGCTTGTATTGCACTCTTAATAAACCTTGCTGTTGCATTCTGGACATCCCTGTCTCCGGTGATCTCTCTGGGGGTTAAGCTCTGGGTATAACAGTCTCGTGGGCTTGGAAGTGGATCTGATTAAAAATTATATTGAAGGTCCTCCCTGTTTTTTTACCTATGTGGAGAGTCAAAAGTAAAGCAAACAAGTATTCAACCATACAGAAGCCATGGGAAATAAAATAACTAGATGAGGTGAATACACAACTGAAATAAAATCTTCATGACTACAAATTAAAATTTAGAGACATTACAAAGACTGTAACTAGATGAAAACTTTTTAGAAAATTGTGAACGTCTACTGGATGTGGTGGCATATGCCTATAATTACAACACTAAAGAAGTGGACTTAGGAACATCAGGAATTCCAGACCATCATCAGGTATACAGTGAGCCTGAGCCATCCTGGGCTACAAGACCCTGTCTCAGAAAAATAGAGGTTGGAAACATAGCTAAGTGGTTAAGAGCAATTGTTGCTCTACCAGAGGACCAGAGTTAATTCTCAGCGATCCACATAAGGGATCACAGCCACCTATTACTCTATTTTCAGGAGATGTGCTGGTCTCTTATGGCCTCCTAGGGTATCAGGCATACATACATATGATGTATAGACATACGTGCAGGCAAAACACCCATATACATAAAATAGTCTTTAACCCCATTAAAAATTAATCAATTTTAAAGCTATGGTTATTAAGTTGAGTACTTGTATAATCTGTCACCCTATGTCTTTCATAGTAAACATAATAGCATGGTGATTCACATAGATGGAATTTTGTACAAGGAAGCCAGAAAAATCAGAATGCAAATGAGAATCAATAGATCTCAAGGAGACATACAGCTATGTTTATGTTATTATTATAAATCTGTCTGAGGAGACTTTTGCCAATATAGCATTTTGTTAAAAACGCCTGGATTCAGGTTATGGGTCTACCTTATACACTATATGAGATTGATAAGGTTTTGAACTATAGACCTCAATTTTTACATATACAACTGTGTCATAATGGGAGAAAAAAAATCTAATGACAACATATCAAAAGTCCTTATTTTAGCTCTTGAAATATGGAACTATTATTATTTAGCAGTACAATCCAACATACAATTTTAAGTCATTTTTTTATGACTTAGAAGATTAATTCTGGTAATATACACTTTTAAAAGTTATCTTTATTAGAGTCTGCATTGAATTACTAATCTCTCTCTCTCTCTCTCTCTCTCTCTCTCTCTCTCTCTCTCTCGCACACACACACACCCCAAGTGGTCTTTGCATTTAATAACAAAATGGCCATAAACCTATATATTTCATTACCTGGCATATCTGAATATTAGAAATTTCCATAGGAAAAAATGTCTACATTTACAAAGACTTTCTCTAAAGATTATGCAAGAATGTGAAAATGACTGGAAGAAAGTAATGAGAAGATGGGGAATTAGATTAAACCCATGAGCTTAAAGTGCTTGTTCCCAGAATAAATATTTGCCTTACACTTGCAATATTGCACTAAATGATTATAAATGTCAATTTATTTGGAAACTAAGTTGCCTAGGATTTAGACCAACAAGTTAAAGTCATGAGTAAATACACTCCTTCAGCAATTTGAAGCACGGGCTAAAGAGTAATTGGGAAATCGCAAAGAATTATAGAATTATGCTACATTTGTTAAATCTAGTGAATCTGACAGATAACTGTTTACCTCTGAAATTGCTTTCTGGGAAATGAAAAGAACACAGAGAACATGTACAAAAATCAAATCAGGTTTGGTTAAGAGCTTTCCCAAAGGCAATGAACTTTTATTCAGAAAGCTATGCATAGCCCCACACCCTGTTATTTCAGAACCACAACTTGCAGTATCTGAAATAATGTGATTTGGAAACAAAGACTCTCAGACCTTTGTATGACTGAAGCTTTCTAAGGGCTCCCCGTGTCCTAGGATTCAAAGCTTCCACTTAAATGAGCCCATTTTTGATGTTTTCTTCTATTTGTCTCCTCAGAGCTTAAAGGGTAGAAGAAGAGACAAGGAATGGCAGATCTCCTGCTCATACTACCCAGGATCCTTTGCTGCCTCCACAGGACAATGTCCAGTGGTTTTTCTTTCCTCATCCTCAAAGACACAGACCAGGGTATTTCTGTGCTCCACCACCAACTCGAGTCCTCAGTAGTGCTCCCCCACCAACTCCAGTCCTCAGCTGTGCTCCCCACCAACTCCAGTCCTCAGTAGTGCTCCCCACGAACTCCAGTCCTCAGCTGTGCTCCCCCCAAACTCTAGTCCTCAGCTGTGCTCCCTACCAACTCCAGTCCTCAGC
>PVIH01011615.1:7420-68248 GCA_004025045.1 Sigmodon hispidus
ACACACACAAAACAAAACAAAAAAAACATAAACAAACAAACAAACATATAGGACTGTAGAAGAAATGAGTTTAAAAAAATCTTAAATTGTACTGGTTGGTTTTTTTTTTTTTTTTTTTTTTTTTTTTTTGTCAATTTCTACAAACTATAGTCATTTTGAAAGCAGGAAATCAATTGAGAAAACACCCTGTCAGACGGGCCTGTGGGCAAGCTCGTGGTGCATTTTCTTGATTGATGATTGATGTGGGAGGACTCACCCTATTGCAAATGCCTCCTATATTTGGAGCAGCTATTTATATCTTCCCTGAATACTCAACTATGTGACTAAATAGTTCCAGTTCCCTTGAACATTCATTACAAGACAGTTTTTCTAAGCATACTGATTCATTATACCCTACAAAAGTTTCTCCTCAGCAAATAAATTCAAAATAGAAATGATTGGAATGTCAGCATCCCTGACTGTCATCTTGACTTCAAAAAATGAAAAGTAATGAGCTCGTTGCAACTAAAACTTTATGTTTAAAATAGTGCAAGTAATCAGTAAAGAAATTTAGAAAATGGGATAAAATGTCAAATTACATCCGTAGGTAAAATTTTGCTGAGAATTACTGAAACTGTCTTGCAAAACTTAAAAAGAAAAATGTGTTATGTGTTCTTTTCCTTGTTGTTTCTTCATTTTATGTTTTCCTAAAATTATGAAAATATCAAGGCTATAAAATTAGCTAATGATGCTTTGGCACCTGTGCTACTATGCACATCCTGCATTTAGATTGCTGTGCAGGGAAATCACACAGAACTAGAAATACCTGCAAACTCAAAGCTTCAATAGCTCTTGCTTAAATATGACATTATAAAGCCAATCCGGTGACTCTTGACAAGAAAATATCACTTCCTCAAAGACAGTGTCTGTGTGAGTTCCTATGAGGTAACAGTCCCATCTGTTGTCAGCGGGAACTACTCATTGTCTCATTGTTCAATTGGTGCGTGATGGTGATGACAGCTGTGTTCTGTACAGAATCCAAGACACCAAGCTACAAGCATCAGATCTGAACATATACTTGGGGTGCCAGAGGGCTTGTCTTGCATCCATTAAGCTCTATATTGTAACTCCACCATTGCATAATCCAGATGTGATGATGGCAGCATGTATATCCAAAACTAGTGTGGTGAAAGTATGAAGTTCAGGAGTTCAAGGTCATTCTTGACTACTTGGTAAGCACATTGCCAACCTGGGTTACACAAGGTCCTCTAAGAGAGAAAATTCCATATGCTTTGTCCTAGAATTTACAAGTTTATTACATCAACTATTGCTGCCATATGTTTATATATAATGTTTCTAACTTTTGTTATTCAAATTTATGTTTTTATAGCAACTAAGATATGGTTTTGAAATAATAAAATATATTTGTGGCAAATGTGTCAATATTTAATTTTTGTTACTATATTTTCATAAATGGACAACTGGTCTACATCGATTTATGATCAACATATGCAAATTTCAGAGAGGGCATCAGAAACTCTGGAAACTGGAGTTAAAGATAACAATATACCAACTTGTGGGTGCTGAAAATATAACCTAGGTCCTTTGCAACAGCAGCCAGTGATCTTACCTCCTAACTATCTCTTCAGCCTGACATATCAATTTTTAAATCATGGTATTTGAGTTTGTATGCAAATTTGAATCTATTGGCATCAGTGGATTCAATTTCCTTATAATTGCTTGTATTTTACACTAGACTTGTGTGTTATATGTCTTTCTAAATGTATCATACCACTTGGACCTCTTTTCTTTAAGAAAACATTCTACAAAACACACATAATTTTATATTCCTAATATTTTATAAGTGTAATTTAGGGGCTGACTAGATAGATGGCTCACTGGGAGAAGGCCATGACTTCCAAGTGATCAGTTCAGCCCAATTCCAGGAATCCATAATAGGAGGCTGAAAACAGATTCCAGTTCACTGTCCTTTGACCTCCTCTTTTGCATTGTGGTTCCACACAGATACACACCCAATACTAATACATTAGGTATTGCATTTTTTTTCAATTACAAAGTGGTTATGTGTCATGTCATTAAATACCTGGGCTAATGTGATGACATTTTATGTTATATTTAATAAATTAGTGAATAAAAATTTTTCATAATATTAGTTATTTTATTTAAAAGCACTGAATACTGAATTCTAAATAACACATTGAGAATAATACTGCTGTTTATTCGGTTTAACAAAAGCTTACAAGATAAATGCTAGATTACTGAAATATGATACTTGTCAATTTGTAAGTGATAACATAATACAGCAATTTTTAATGTGGATGATTACCATTCATTATTCCCATAGTTCTTTTCATCTATTTTAATACTTAATTCATAATTTTTATCTCAATAAATGGATCAAAAATAGATTAAAATTATTTTAACCACTTGATAGAACTAAGTTACAAATTATAAAGAAAGCAGAGACAGCATGAGGCCAATTAAAGGGAAGTGGAGTAAAACGTATATTATTTCCTATAAAGAAACCAATAATTGTTAGTCAGGATGTTTAAGCAGGTCATGAATTTAAACATTTGGAGGAAATCGTAAAAGCTTAAAGGGCATTCCCTGAGGGCACGTTAGAAAAAATCATGTTTCCAAAACTAGGGACCATTGGCCACTGCTTGAGTACATAATCATTTTCACCCACAATGTCAACAGAGGTTCAGCTTTCCAACCATTCTCCCCACAGCCATGGGACCTCTATGACACATGGGACCTCTATGACACCGTGGTAGGCTTTAGTAGAAGAAAAGTTTACATTCAAGTTGCACACTCCAATTTTGTTGGAAAAAAGAAAGATGAGTCATGACTGTCTTAAAAAGATAGAAGGTAAGTTTGCATAATTGGCAGGATATTTTAAAGATGCCCCAAAGCTGAACTGTTAGACGAGAGTTAAGTAGTGGTTTTCAAAGACTGGAAAAGCCAGGGGGAGGGGAGAGCAAGGCTGATCCTTTTCGTAGAAATTACAAACAGGAAGAACTGTGTTGTGCCACTGTGTGCTAGGCAATGACTGACAGAAACTGGAGGATGTGTGTGCTAAGGTTAAACAGAGGCTGTGAGAAGGGCACAGGCACAAGGCAGTATAAAAAATCTTGAATCTTAAAAACATTTCATGCATATATATGTAATATACCTGGGTAGGTGTTCACAAACACAGAAAAAAAAAGTTCAATTATAATCAAACTGTAAAATGGTTTATTAATACATTATTCATTTAAATTTCAAACATAGCCAACATAACTTATTTCCCTTAAAATAAAATTATATAGTACACTGGTGAGGATTTACAAAGGTTTGCAGAGTCACACTAGAAAAAAAAAAACCAGAATGTCATAAACTCAGCTTAGTGTGATGTTCTGCTTTTTAAAAATACAAAAACTAGAAAGTCAGAAAAAAGCAGACTGTAAATACTATACTCAAAATGGTTAGATGGAAATCCACAAGATCACATTCACCTAACAGCCTTGCAAAGAATTTATCTGAAATTTTCTTCATCCATCACTTTGATGATCATGAATATTTACAATCTGGACTAATTAAGTTTGAGGAGGAAGTGTTTAAAACATCCTTGATTTGAGACTGTAGTGTGGATATTGTTAGATGATTTTCAAAGCCTGAGAACACGGAAAAGAGAAATTAAAAATATGAAGTTGAGCCAGAAAAGGACATCATTCAAAAACAAATGCAGGGGTAGCTGCTGGCAGCTTTGCTTATCACCACTGTGGAGTAACTGGGGGTTTTCCCTCTGAGACAGTGGGAAATGCCGCTGTAACTTTTCCATACTGCCCTGTCCTTATCTATCACAGGAGTAGTGCTATGACAGTGTGAGCTCATTTGAAATCTTAGCTTTAAAACTAGAGTTCCAGGTCTATACAGATACAAAGAGAAACAATTTCTGAGTTCAGGTGCCTTGGCATTTAGAAGCTATTTCAACCTAGATTCAAGAGGAATGATCAGAGCTTAATGTGATTTTAATCTAGACCACAAACTATTCCAAACAGGAAAAAAAAAGAGATATGCACTGTGGTCAAAATATATTATCAATCATCACAGAGTATTGGACCATAATATGCCCTGGTATAGTAACCATAGGCATGCTCCAAATCTAAAATACTTGAATTAATTTTCAGATTAAATATTGAAAGTCTTTTCCCTGTCCATCCCACTTTTCTTCTCATTTCTTCCCATTGCGTGTTTCTGTTTTCCCTTTCACTTGTCTCTTTTATGGTTATTTTTCTCTCTGTTTTGAGTGTGAGTAATTAATTTTCAATTCAAGTCATAGGTTGAAGGAGCATACTTTTCAGGTCTCTATATCTAGAAGCAACATGACAATGTGTTTAAAAAATTTGTCTGCTTATCTGATAGAAAACCACAGATTTTTTTTAAAAAATAACATTTTTGACATTTCAAAGTAATATATCTTGAAAAGTGTCTCCATGGAGACACAGGAAAGGGCAAGCAAACACACCTGGATCACATAAGCCTCCATTTTGTTTCAACTATTCATTCATTATATAGCTCTTGTAAAGGATTTATTAGCAGACTCTAGCAAGCCTCACTTTGATGAAGTATATATATGATAACAGTGCTATTTTGAAATTCATGTGATAGTTATTTAGTACTCTCTTAAAAAGGCTAAGATTTTTAATGCCAAATAGTATGATTTTAGCATCATCAATCATAAGATCAGTGTCACTACTTATAATAAAATCAAATACTTTTTGCTTATACCCCAGTGGGGCTTTAGTACACACACTGCCAGACTGTTGCAAAACTCAGAAATGTATCAGGGAGAAGGGAGAAGGTGCTTCCTTAGTAAACTGTTCTTACACTTTTAATTTTTGCTCCACAATTATTGTGACTACTTTAGCCATTATTGTGGATATTGATACAGATCATTAACATGTATTCTTAATGTGCTGTTTAATAGTATAATAATTTTCCATTATATGGGTCTTTAATGGCACTCATTTTTCTCAGTGATTTGTGCCAAACAATGCTTCCATAAACACATAATGTTAAAAATAGATGGAGATTTTTACGTTTCAGATAAAATTTATTATTAGTATTGGAACTGGTCAAGCACAAGTTAGCCATATTATAAAATACATATTTAATCTGAACTTTAACTCTTAATATTCAAAAACAAATAGGTGTGTGTTGAGTGTGTGTGTGTGTGTGTGTGTGTTGGGTAGAGATGTTGTGTTAATTCTGGGCTCTCAAACTGATTTTAATTATATATTTTTAGTGATGGTGTTGAGACTGAACTTCTTATCCCATAATACCACAAATCCAAGAAAGCTTCATTAAACTTTGGTTACATTAAGATGATAAACTATGTATTAGTGACCCTCAACATCTGTGCTCTTACATAGTGATATTGGTAGTTTTAGTGTTATATGTAGAAGTTTTATGCAGAAGAAAACATTTCTCCCTGTTTTAATTATTGACTTATGTGGTCACAATTGAGGAGGTCTTTGTTTTGACATTTATGTTTTAATTAAAGTAATATATATATATATATATATAACTCACATCATCTAAACACCCACAAGTTCCCTTCTTACTTTGCTTCCCCCATTTAATTTACAAATTTATAATATAGCTTTTTGATTTTGAGCTTATTATTACTTATAATTGCATAGTAAAACCCATCTGAACAGATATTTTAAATATAGACAATGTTGAAGAGTTAGGAAGCTGCATATTAACTTTATACCAGTATTATTTAATACCACTTCCCAACAGGCGGCTTCGTTGCCCTGAGTCACTCATCCTGGTAACCATTGGAGAAAGAGCATTAACTGACTTATTCAAATATTGGTGTTTGTGGAACAGCCAGCATAGTCTTTTTTTCCCCTCCATAGGTTTTCCACAGTTGAGTTTGGATTCACGCATGTGGTAGTATTCATTTGGTATGGGCAACCAGCAAAAGAAAGTCATCATGCCTGAGGATACATTAAGACTGCCATGTCACATGTCTGAGTATACTGGTTCTAACAAAAGTTACAAGGGCAATTCCAAAAGCAGAGAATGGAGACCTAAACTCCACATGTTGGGAGACTGTGGCAGACTCACTGGAGAAACTCCAAGTGTTAATTAGTGGAATTTTTGCATTTACATGTGTGCTTTACATCAGTACCTATTGTTCAGAGATCTTTTCTTATTCTATCATTTATTTTTCTAGTTGAAATTTAGTCATTATCAAGTTTATATGGATTCTCATTGAACACAATCTTCAATTTTTCTTACCTCTTAATTGTTTTGTCTTGTTTTGATATTTATATTTGTAATTCCAATTATACTTTTTTATATACTATCTATTCTTTAATTTTCTTCTATAATTTCTAGCTTATGGTCTTTTTCACTTTATTTAATACTTGTTTGTTACTCAAAAAAAAATTTAGTTAATTCTTTTATGTGTTTCTATATTGAAGTCAATGTAAGTTCAAACAGCTTCAATTTAAATTTTATATCAACTAACAGTGCCATACCCAAATATAGAAAAAAATGTTTCTACTCAACTATTTTAAAGTACATTTCATTGTGTGATTTTTATGTATGCTATTGGAATTATTAATATTGCCTAGTTTATATGGAATTTTCTTCAATATTTCAACACTTTGAGAGATGGATATTCTGTATCTTATTGGAAAAGGAGGCTCTATTCCTGCTTCACTGAGAAAATTTATTCATTGATGGTGTCATGGAGATTCTTTAGGCTTACTAAACGTGCCTTGCACATTGCAGATAGTTTTATCTTATTAAAAAAATAAATATATAGGAGTTGGAGAGATGTTGTGATGGTTAAAAGAACTTAGTGGTTTTCCAGAAGACCCAAGTTCTGATCTCCAAGCCTGTAAGTCCAACTCCAGTGTATTAGACAGTCTTTTCTGGCCTATATGCACACATATTAAGCATGCATAGACACACTCATGTGCACGCACACACACAATACATAAAATAAATATATTAAAAATGAATGTTTAACTACAGATATTATTTTGTTTAAACTCTTTAAGCATAGCTCCAATTTTATAAGTAAAAGTAATTGTTAATCACCATTTTACATTGCATTTTACTCTTTCTTACTATCCATGGAATAAGAAAGATGTCGGTTAAACTACAAATCATCATCATTGTTACTTGTGTTTCTGAGGTTGTACCTTATAATAGTAATATCTTTTTGGCAGAACAATTATATCAAACTTTCAAATTCATATTAATAAAACTTGTATCATTGTGACCTAAAAGTTTGCAATGTTTTCCAAAGTAATTTGTAAATTGACAGTCATGCAAAAAACATATAATATGGAAGAGAACAGGTATCATGCTGCACATCCAATTTGAACTGAGATACTGCATTAATTGATAGTAACATGATGTGAACTTCCTGAGGCCATCTAGAGGAAGTGTTGAGTTTTTTTGAGTTTTTGTTAATGTTTGTAAAGCAATTAGTAGAAATTTTTGGGAAAGAATAGCATTCTGAGTAAAACAAAGAGTTTTGGCCTTGAGCTTTTAAACCATGGAGAATTTGTTTTAGAGTATTGTTTAAGACATTATACATGAACCCTGTTCAGGAATACAGTGAGATATCCTAAACAATTGATGCAGCATGTACTGATCAGAGCAATCATTATTTCCATCTTCTTGTTTTTCTCTGACTCCTTCATTATGTCTCTTCACACTCTTGAACTACACAGGCAGTAGCTACTCTTTGGCTGTGGCCTTCCTGCTGTGATGCTGTCTGCTACTGTCTTCAACATGCTTTATCACCTATTATATGACTGTTCACAATTCACTTTCTTCACCCTCAAAGCCTCTGGAAATCTTATAATAGAAAGAATTAGCTGACTGGGAATGAAACAGAAATTAAACCTACACTGTCTCACATACCAGATACATTGAAACAATGTTTTAAAATCATATACTTTACTTGCTATGAACTCTAGCTTTGAAGTTCTTATATAGATGCAGCCTCAGAAAAATATTTTAAAGGAGCATTAGTATGTCTTTTAAATGAAAACTTTATAATCACATCACAGAATGCAGAAGCCTGTGGGTTTTGGAATGTTGCCTAACTTGGCAAGAGAATCGTTTGTGACTAAAGAGTCTAATTATCTTGTTACTATACTAAAATACATGTTGTAATTTTTCACTGCTTTCCCAAATAAGAATAACATATTTCTTGGAAAGGTTATAATTGATCATAAATATATTCTAACAAGTGTGGGCTTCAAACAAACTTTATGATGCTGTCTAAAAACCTTTATACTCAGAAAATTGGTTAAAATAAAAAATAAGGAATATTAACAGTTGTGCTCTGACTATATTGGAAAAAGTATAATTGACCATTTTTCTTGCCTCTTAAGACTACAGGAAACTTGATACATTAAAAAAACATGACAGGTAAACCAAACCTACACTTACACTTCATCAGAGATATTAAGGATTAATATTTTAATAAAAGGTTTTGCAGTAGTATATTTATTTATATTTTTCTCCAGGGGGGCTTATTTCTAACCTTTAATGACATATCTGTATATTTTTATAAAAATATTTTATCAACAATCAGGTAAATTATATAATTTTAAAGTAATTTTTTCTTTTAGGGTAGGGAAAATGATTCAGTGAGTAAAGTGCTTGAAGACCAGAGTATATGTAAGGTAATGCAGCTTATACCTCTAGCCTGATTTTCCTACCAGAGAATTTTCAGGTGGCCTTGGCAAATAAAACCATATTTGCCTACAAACAATCCACTGGTTTTTATCTTCTGTGGAAACAAAAGCAGAAACTCTTTTCCCAAGGAAGTTATCCTCAGAAAAAGATTTCAAAGTCAAGATACCGTTAAAATATATATGTTTGTTTAACTTAACAGCCTTTGAATCAGTGTGTAGTGGCATGGATTATAAGCATGCGTGTGGAATTCAAAAGACAATGTGTAGGTGTTGGTTCTTTCTTCTGCTTTGTAGTTACTGGAAATTAAACTTGGGTCTTTTCTCTTTGCCACATGTATCTTTAACCCGTGAGTCATCTTGATTGCACTAATGTAATTTCTAATGCATTTTGTGTTGTTCTCTGAAATTCTTATTGCCTACATGTCAAAATTGTATATAGCACACTCTGTGCTTTGCCTAGAGCTGCCTTTTTATTCTACATAATTTTGATACTAAGAGGTTTTGGCCAACTGAGGCAGGTTATGGTGTCTCTGCACTCCTGGACACTTTCAGGCTGAGGTAGGAGAGTCAACCAAGACAGAGATTAGGTTGAAGCCAGAATAATATAGAGAGCCAATCTCTAAAGGAGTATAGAAAGTAGAAAATTTCCCGGCCCATTTGGGCTGGTGGTTTGGACCTGGCCCATGGTGGCTTTTCTCCCTCAAAGAAATGAATCAGACACTTATATTAATTTCATACTCTTTGGCCCATGTCTTAAGCATATTACTAGCTAGCTCTTTCATCTTAATTCAACCCATTTCTATTAATCTAGTAATCTACCCACCATGTGTCTCAGCCTATGGCTCACCTGTATTTCTTACATGCTTTTTCTTTGGGGGTTGGATCGAGACTAGCTAACTCCACCCTCCTTCTACCTGTTTGTCATCTGATTCTCCATTCACTTCTACAGCGCTCCACATAGGCCAAAACAGCCTCTTTATTTACAGCATACAGAGAACATTCCACCACACTTCCTCTTTTCTGTCTAATCAAAAAGGAAGGTTTCAATTTCCATATAGCAAAATTACAACAGAACAGCTCTCAAGCAAGAATTACAGTCACAATCTCTAGTATATTTGTAATTAACAAACTTAAAGAAAATATTCTATTATCTACCTTATCCTTGTGAGTCTAAAGTTTCATATCTAATATACCTTTTAAAATATTTAAGAAAAACTATATGTATAGTTCTTAAACCTTCAACCACATCAAAGACCACAGAAAGATATAATATTACCCAAATAAACAGAAAGTGCAAGAAACTTCCAAAGTCTAGAAAATGACAGAGATGATACCTGTCTGCCTGGACAGTCACCCAAAGTTCCTTTTTAATACTGGGGCATCATCTTCAGCCTATAGGCCCAAAATCTCTGGCATACCTTTCAGTGATGGAGGAAATCTGACACAGTCCATCAGTTGCTTCTCATGTCCAGAAGAATGCCCTGCAATGTTTTCTGCAAAGCAGGAACCTGAAGGACCATCTCAGCTTGTTCTGCCAATGTTCAGAGATCACTTTCCTATGGAACCTGCATGTCCAGTATATACAGCATACTATCAAGCAGTCAATACCAGAAGAGTTTTTTGTTCAGTGACTAACTGTTGCCACAAAATAAATTCTACATGATGTTTCTTCAATGCCCATCATTTTCCTGAAATACATTGGTGCTGCCAGGAGCAGACCTGTCTCACTGTCCAGAAAAGTCTAAGTTCTTAAATTATTTTAAATGCCATATTCTGCATATCTTTAAAGTGTTTGAAGACTACCTATCTAATTGAAATATATCTTTGCATACCTACAAAAACCTAACTAACTATGATTTTGGTTATCATAGATGACTATTAATCTGCGTTTCTCAATTACACATTACAATTTTAAATGAGTTACATCAGCAGCATACCTTAATCAAGAGTAGAAAAATACATACAACATAACAAAATTTCCCTTAAGTTCATATCAATAAATCAAAATCCACTTATCTTTTCTAATCATTCCTATATATTCTCTGCCCCCCTCCTTTTTTTAAAAAAGGGATTAACTGTGGCCATTAACCATTTGTAATAAAAACAAATATTAATAAGTAATATTTTGGGGAAATTGGATGTAGCTTTCTTTCTTTTACTACTTCCTGCTGACAAAGGACGTTGTTGATCTCATGGGGTCTTGAGGTTGGATCATCTCAATTGGCATCTTGGAAGCTGATCTTCCCATCAGAGAATTTCAGTTGGCCTTGGCAAATGAAACAAAATTTGTCTGGGACTAATCCATAGGTTTTGATCTTCTGTGGAAACATAAACAAAAACTTTTCCCAAGCAACATATTCTTATAAACAGATTTCAAAGTCAAATATCTTTAAAATATATGTATTTGTTTAACTTAGCAGCTTTAGCAAGCAGTTGTCTTTCTGGAGTTAGCTCATTAAAAGTTAAAAAATTAAAAGAAAACACAATAACTATAATCCAGACTCTCTGTTTATCTGCCACCTTTATATGGCTTT
Source organism: Sigmodon hispidus (assembly GCA_004025045.1). NCBI lineage: Eukaryota > Metazoa > Chordata > Mammalia > Rodentia > Cricetidae > Sigmodon > Sigmodon hispidus. The sequence goes on from PVIH01011615.1 coordinate 18,675, forward strand.
TTATCTTTATCTTTATTTCTATTTCTCCTTTTTAAGGGCTTTCCTTACCCCCTTTTTCTTCTCTCTGGAGCTTATGTGTATTTTACATACATTGTACCCGTTTATAGGTTTTGTGAGTCTAAATCTGTTTTGTTGAGAATCCTTAATCATTTTCTAACCCAAAGAGCTTTTAAAATGTCGGTATCACTTTAAATGCTGACTCCGCCCCTTTTGGCACCTTCTCAATATGTCGGAGGTGTTCACTGAATCTCTCTTGCTGCCAGCAAACAGAATGGACTCAGAAAATGCTGCTACCAGAAAAACTGTTTTTGACTCTGTTTCCTTTCTGTTCATTATAAGCAGAAACCTTAAATCAATCACACTTATGCCAAGCATTCCGTGAAATGTATGGGTTTAAGCTGTGTGCCACAGACGTGCCATTTTTAAATTCCTGCCTGAACACAAACCACGCTATCTCTCTCTGTACTATAAATCAATTCAAATATGCAATTCAGAAAGCCGCTGTTGGCTCTGTTTCAGTGGGCTAGAACTGAAGGGCTAGAACACTCTTTAAGCTTTTTAAACTTTCTTAGGCTTTATGCAGGTGTTTGTCCCACCCAGGGAAGTCATCTGTTTTAAAAGTTTCCAGGGCCCATTTGGGCCAGAGGTTCAGACCTGGCCCGCAGCAGTTTTTGTCCCCCAAAGAAATGAATCAGACACTTATATTAACTTCATAATGTTTGCTGATGTCTCAGGCACATTACTAGCTAGCTTCTTCATATTAATTCAGCCCATTTCTATTAATCTGTCTGCCATGTGGCCTGGCCCGCAGCTAACCTGAATTTGTTACGTGTTTCTTCCTCAGAGGTCAGAAGGAGACTGGCTAACTCTACCCTCTTTCTACCTGTCTGTTCTCTGATTCTCCACCCACTTCTATGGTATTCCACATAGGCCAAAACAGCTCCTTTATTTACAGCATACAGAGAATATTCCACCACCGTATAGAAAAAGTGTTAGAATATAAAATTGAAAATAATGCAAGAATATCCACAAGGAAAGCATCGGAAATCATTATCAACTAATACCTGGGAAGTGTTTGTGCTCTACTTTATCCAAGAAGAAAACAATCCAGACAATTAGCTGAATGACTCACAACCCAGTTGCTTACTCATATGAAAAGAAATATTTTTTGCTTTGCTTTTCTATTTTCTACAACCTATGGAAAAATGCCCGAGGCCATCTTTGAACACACTGCCTGCCTGACTAGGAGAATGGCATGTCCTGACTCCTCCCTCTTTCTGCCTTATCTTCATCAATAGTTTTTAGGCAGAAAATAAGTAAAAACCTTAGACTTTTGGGAATATTTTTTAGAAATTGCTGTTACTTCTCTCTAGATCTAAATCCTAAACTGTAAAATGTTGTAATTAAGATATCAGAAAATGGAAAGCTCTCCCATGTTTCCTGGATTGGTAGGATCAACAAAGTAAAAATGGCAATTCTACCAAAGGCAGTCTACAGATTCAATGCACTGTCCATCAAAATCCCAACACAATATTTTTTGGACCTTGAAAGAACAATACTCAATTTCATTTGGAATAACAGGAAAGCCAGGATTGCCAAAACAATTTTACTCAACAAAAGAACCTCAGGAGGTATCACCATCCCTGACTTCAAGTTATACTATAGAGCTACAGTAATATAAACAGCCTGGTACTGGCATCAAAAAGACTTGTGGATAAATGGAATAGAATTGAGGATCTAGACATTAACCCAAAAACCTATGAAAACCTTATCTTTGACAAAGAGGCCCAAAACATTTAATGGAAAAAAGATAGCATATTTAATAAACTGTATTGGCATACCTGGATGGAAGTGTGTAGAAAAATGCAAATAGATCCGAGCCTGTCACCCTGCACAAAACTCAATCCAAGTGGATCAAAGACCTCAACTTAAACCCAGCCACTTTGAACTTGATAGAAAAGAAAGTGGGAAATACACTTCTATGAATTGGCACAGGTGACCACTTCCTAAATATAACACCAGTGGCACAGACACTAAGACCAACAATCAATAAATGGGATCTCCTGAAGCTAAAAAGCTTCTGTAAAGCCAAGGACACTGTCAATAGGACAAAACGACAGCCTACAGAATGGGAAAAGATTTTAACCAACCCTATAAGTGATAGAGGACTGATCTCTAAGATATATAAAGAGCTCAAGAATCTAGAGCCCAAAACCTTGAATAACCCAATCAAAAAATGGGATTCAGATCAGAAAAGGAAATTCTCAGCAGAGGAATTACGAATGGCTGGCTGAAAGGCACCTGAAAAAGTGCTCATCATCTTTAGCCATCAGAGAAATGCAAATCAAAACAACTTTGAGATACCACCTAACACCTGTTAGATTGACTAAGATAAAAGGCACAGATGACAGCCCATGTTGGAGAGGATGCGGAGCGAGGGGAACACTTCTCCATTGTTGGTGGGAGTGTAAGCTTGTTCAGCCACTTTGGAATGCAATATGGCGGTTTCTTAGAAAATTGAGAATCAATCTCCCCAAGGACCCAGCAATACCACTTCTGGGTGTATATCCTAAAGATGCACAGTCACACTCCAAAGGCATTAGCTCAACTATGTTCATAGCAGTGTTATTCGTAATAGAAAGAACCTGGAAACAACCTAGATGCCCCTCAATTGAAGAATGGATTAGCAAACTGTGGTACATCTATACAATGGAATGCTACTCAGCAGTAAGAAAAAATGACATCCTAAAATTTGCAGGCAAATGAATGTATTTGGAAAATATCCTCCTGAGCGAGGTATCACAAACTCAGAAAGATAAGCAGAGAATGTACTTACTCATTAGTGGTCTCTAAACAAACAAACAAGAAAAAAGCAAAGCATGCCCAAGCTGCAAACTACAACCACTGAACAGCTTGGGATCAGAAACACCCTGGACTGACCCTTCGGATCTCACTCCATCTAGAGGAACACCTGACTCACTCTTGGGGGAGGGAGGACAAAACTGGATTTGCCAGGAGTGGAGACTGAACTAAGCTTTATTGGATCAGTGGGACCATGGGACCGTCTGCAGCCTGCCCAGGGAGGGGATGGGGAGTTGTGGAGCAAGAAAGGGTGACCTGATGTGGCAGGAGGGGGAAGGGACCTTGAATAAGGATATAGAGGGATAGAAAAAAAAATTCAGAGGGAAAGCTGAACACAAAGTAATTTTATGTGTAGCAAATTATTTGCATTATCACCCTTGATAAGTCATGCTTATGATTTTTATTTTCTTTATAGTTATTGCTAACTTATCAGCCTTTTAAATTCAATTTACTGTTTTTCTTGATAAATACAGAATAAATAAGAAAAAAAGATTTAAATATTGGGGCTAGAGATATGGCTTGGCATTTAACCTCTGTTCTGGCATCTACATAGGACTTTTCAGCACCACCTGTACTCCAGCTGCAGGTGTTGAACACTCTCCTCTGACCTCTGAAGTCACCATGTGCGCACACACACACACACACACACACACACACACACACACACACACTCTCTCTCAAACACACACTTTTTATTATTTAAAAAAAATCTTTAAATATATTCAATTTATTTTATTTTCAGTTATGTTTCATCCATTACTTAAAAATAATTGGCAAGCAGAATTCCTAACCAGTAAAATAAGGGACCCCATTATTTCTGTCTAGTTTCTGTATAAAACAACATGTTACCACACAAACTGTTTACTTACAAATTTTAATGTTACTCTTGCAGCCAGACATAGAGACTTAAGAGGAAAGTTTGTGTTCATCATGACTGAAAAACAAAATCCTTTAAAGTATGAAAAGGGTAAAAATGTAAAAGTTAAGATGTTTCTTATATCAACTTCTTATTCTTGATTGTCAATATATTAATAAATAGGATGCCAGATTCACTGGATTCACTAAATTTTTTGAATGGCAAAGCTTTGTACCATGTAGCATGTGTTTGTCATTCAGAAGCTTTACCCTTCTTTGCTCCTTTGTTTTGCTTAGTGCCACATCAATCCCATTCTCTCATTCTGTAACTTCAGGTTTTCTTGCACTTCTTTCACATCTTACACAAAATGCCAGACAGTGTTTTCAGATTCACGAAGAGAGCCTCTCAGCCTCTGATCAGGCCACCACTTCCTTTTCACGCTGTATTCTTTTACAGCCCTGTTCATCCTGCTTTCACTCTGAGGACTTTGTTCTGCTCCATTGGGATTGATGAACCACACAGTGACTAAGGATGAGCCACTCAGTAACTGTATCTAAAAATTAGTTCTCTAAGATTAAAATAAGAAGAGAAAAATCACTAAAATTTAATATCCAGCAGAAAGATATTTTTTTTCTGCCTCCAGTGTTATCACTAATTGAAATATTGACCCATGTAGTTTTGGCATTATGTTTAAAATTATGAATATACATTTAAAATGATGTTGTTTTCAATGTTTTTTCCCAGGCTTCTTTGAATTGCTCTATTTCTATTTTCCACGTTCTCTCACAGAGCAAAGTCCTTCTCCCAATTATGAGATAACTTATGAGCAAATACAATCAGGTTGCTTTACGATTTCTTTAAACAATAAAATAAAATATAAACATTTTCAAGGAAGTCTGTAGCAAATAAATATGTTTAATCTTTACATTCTATTTTTTCCAATTCTTGTACACTATTTCATTTAATTGATTTTATTTTTATCATGCTTATCAATTCTCTGAGGTTTAAAGTTCTATATTGAGAACAAATAAAATGACAGTATTAACATAGACCCTGTACAGTTTATTGTTACATAAGAGTAAGATTATAAGAAATCATACAATATTATAATTAATTCCTAAGGTATGTGTAATTTTAATAAGAAAAGTTATAGCAATCAAAATTAAACATATATTTTTCATGAAGGAAGATGAATATATATGTATACACACACACACACATACAGAGACAACAAAATGCTATATCTTGAAACAAAACACCGGGCTCATTAGACTGGTATCCATTAACATTTCAATATTGTATAATAAAATCATAAGTCCTCCTGGAGCCATATGATGGAGATTGTTTCAATGTAACAAACTGTTAAATTGTATTAAATAAACCTTGAGTTATTGTATCTACTTTCCTACCTACCATTACATGTTCTGCATGGCACTAATAATATATTATTTGTATCCTCTACTATAGTATTAAGTTTAACATTTTTAAGTTTCATTCATAACTGTGACCTTAATGCCACCCACTCTGAGCAAACACATGTTGAACCAAGGAGTGAACAATACTTTGTATAATCCCTAAGCTTTAAGCTTTTCCCTTCTGAGCCACTTGTAGATTTAAGTATTAAATCTGAGGGAACTCTACAAGTAATCCAGGTTTCTTTAAAAACATGTACTTCAGGGTCCTATTCACTTCTCTTAAACTTAATTCTTAGGTACTCATCATTTTGCAACATTTAAATTCAAGTGATTTGTGGGCTCATACACATGAGAGGATTGTTGCCCTGTTGTAGTCTGATGGGCTTAAGAGGATCTGACTGGCGTTTCTAGAGCCCATCCTTCTCAGTGATCTGAGACCTTTCATCTTCTACACAGGCTTTTAAAGAAGGGAGAAGCTGGTGTTGATGGTCATGCTCATCAAACACTGACTGAATGATTAACTATGAATAACAAATTAGAACCTATGATAGCTTTCATTAAAGCAGATGCCAGGAGACACAGAGGAAAGGAGCTGAAATGCTGTTCTGAGAAAAGGTACTGAGTTTCATGGCTGAACAGAATAAGAAAGATGGGTTAGTTTAAGACTAGAGAGCTAGTAAGTTATATTTCTGGGACGTAGGCCTATCAGTGCAAAAATAATACAAGCATCTGTGTGATTCTGTGAGACTGTGGGTCTGAACTGTGAGGATAGGCTGGAAAAACTGCCCAGAACATATTACAACACTTGGAACTATAGAGCAAGCCCCTAGCAAAACAAACCAGTAAAAATCTCAAACAAACCACTGACCTAGAAATTAAAGTTTTGAGGCCAACGAAGCAGATCTACACTAAAAATTTGTGTTTGAGAAACATTATTATTGATATTAATGAACTTAGGTAGGGTAGACTTAAGGAAAGAAGAGTAGAGTAAAAGGGATAGAAATTTAAGATATTTCAGTGGAGTACAAGGATAGAAATTTAAGATATTTCAGTGGGTCAGATGAGAAAATGGAGAAAACAAAGGAAGCTGAGAAGTGGCCCCAAAGTTCAGAGAAGAAAATCAGAAACAAAAGAGAAAAGGAAACTTCACAGTAAGTAAAATAAACAGTTTTTTAAGATAATTTCAGAGGATAGAAGAAAAAAAAATATAACCTGAGTGACTGTCTGCAAGTTCTGACATGGGAGTATCCAACAGAACCCTGCAAGAGGGGAACTGAACCTTAAAAATGTAAGGCACAGTTAGTGAAAGGATATGAGAAGATACTTTCCTGCACAGACAGACTGGATGCTACAGGAGAATGGATGTGCTTTAAGACAGTGTTGGATCCCTCTGCACACTGGAGAGGAGGTCATTTTAACTCTTCTAGAGATAAGGAAGTTCAACTTCATGCACTTAGCAACCTGTCAAAACCCTCCATCAGTATCAGCTGCTAGTCTGAATGTACTTGTCATCTGACAACCCATATGCTAAATTTCTGTGAAAAGTACAACTCTTAGACAACCTCATGTGATGGCATTAGGAGGTGGAGTGTTTTGGGAGGTGATGATATTATGACTGAAGTTGAAATTTGGACATGGAACCTGCTGGTGCCTTGACCTTGGCCTTGCCATCCTCTTGAACTATAAAGAAATAACTTTATGGTGTTTTCAACCAATCTCACTTTACAGTATTTTGTTAAACAGCTGAAATGGACTAAGGCAATGCAGGACCAGAATGTAAAAGTAGGGCTGAGTACACAGTCTATGCTTCTCACAAAGCACACTATACCAAAGCAAAACCTAAAGAGGTGCAAAGTGCAGAATATTTTCCAAAGACAGTTATAAATATCGGTAAAACATTCTTAAATAAATAGTTACCTTATTGCAGATGTAGAGCTTCCAGACAGCACTTTATAGTTTTGTTTACCTTTGCCCAACTCCTGAAACAACATATCTTACCATTAAATAGTTGCTGCCAAGGTCTACTCATGACCTATGTGTTCTACAAGTAAAATGGGATATTCTTTGTTCTTAAATGTCTAAGAGAAATAAAATTTAAAAATAATGTAAACAAAATGTCATTACACAATATTTACAAAGTCAATTAAAATAGTTGTGCTTTTGTTATACAAATATTAGTTTTATTATGAACACTCAAGTTAACTACTTCACATATATGTTAAAAGTACATAGCTTTAATTTTAATACTCATATTTAAATCAGCACTAAATAGTTGTAAGAACTATTATCCCTGATGAATCGGACTCATTCCTAAGGTGCAATTGTAATTTTATTCCTTTCTGCATGTATGGTGATTCTTATATTAATTAAATAAATATTTATGTATCCTTTGGACAGCAATGATGAGAAAACATCCTTGAACAATAGACAGAAGAAAATAGCCTGAATTTATCCCATTGCAGTTCATTAGCTGAAGTTCAAACTTCATTATTTTGATTGTCATGAGGAAGGACATATGTGCCACTATAATTGTGTAGACAATAAAGGACAACTTGCAGTATTCTGTTTTCTCTTTACACCATGAGTGTCCTAAATATTGGACTTTGGTCATCAGTATTGTCATCATGTGCCTTTACCCACTGAGCCATTTTACTAGATAAAAGTTAAATTTTATTTGCTCATATAAACCAAGTTATCACCATCTACATTATTAACATTTCAGGCCAGATAAGTCTTTGTTGGAGAATATGTAGGAAGCTGTATTCTTGAAAGATATTTAGACAAATTCGCCATCTCGTTTCACAATGTTCCTTAGTAGTGTGCCACAACTTATAACAGCAAAAAATATTCTATTGAAATCAAAATGGACCAGGTTGAGAACTCCTTGATCCAAAGGGTAGAACTGTTGTTTCCGGGTCCTTAACACAGTCATATGGCAAAGAGTAGTGTGACTTTATATAATTTTTGTACTTCATAAATTGAAGCTAAATTATTTGTATATAGCTCAAGAGGTGTACTATGAGTTTACTTGGCTCTAGGTCATCTCTTCTCATCACAGACCTAGTTTGGAAAGTGGCACCATCCAACGAACACATTTTACATTTTATTCAAAGCAGTTGATTCTGCAAAAACCAGTTATTCATCATCCTTATGGACATCACAGTAATACTGATTATGCTTTCCACACATCATTTACTTTCATTATTCAATATCTGGCAGAGACTGGACAGTCTATGGCTATCTCTCAACAGACCTTTCTAGAATTGGCAGACTGACTGAGTGATCAAATTGGCTCAGGCACGCGTGAGATTTACAGGTTAATGGCAGAAGGTTTACAGTTTAATAGTAAGTTCAGATTTATATTGCAATAGGACAGTTAGCTATCATTAAATAGAATGGCAGGGAACACAATGCCAGTTACAGGTTCTTGGGAAGCAGCCATGATATCAAAATGGAAGCTCTGTATGTCCCTAAAAATGTCTTCAAAGGCATTGTGCACAATGATGATGCAGTGAATCCCAATTGCTACTAGATTGTAAGGTCAAATATGGATCTGTTGATTTCAAAGGTCTTTATGGAAAAAGACAGCACAAAAATGCTACTGAAGAGACACTATTCCTAAATCTGATGTTAGCAGACTGACTGCCTCTTTACACTTAACTGAGAATAAACAGAATTCAGAGCATGCAAATTAAGTATGGCATTGACTAAAAGTAATATTTGACAAAAGCAAGAATTGTAGCCAATAAGAGGTTAAACTTTATGTACAAGGCAATGAAAGGTAAAGTAAAATTATTTAGAATTCATTGAACAATATTTTGAATAATTTTTAGTAATCCCTCTGAAGAATTATTCTATTTCTGTATTAGAGTATAAATATGGTAACGGCACACATGCTTTTAATTTCTGTTAAATTTGAGGTTGAAAGATAATGTATTTCTTAATGCTTTACTGTAGTTTAAGCTACTTGTACCTGAGTGCATGTAGCTCTCAGATCCTGCTGGAGCTAAGGGCAGGCATGAGCTGTCCCATGAGAATGTCAGGAACTGAACTAGACTCCTCTGAAAAAGCAGCTCATATTCTTCTTTACATAGCTATGTTTTCAGCCCACTGGAAGGTGTTCTAAGATATAAAAACAATTCAGAACACCAAAATGACACATTTCAATAGTATGCTCAAATACTTACATATAATTTTTTGCAATCTTGATCCCTTTTTATAACCTAGCAAGTGCCTTTCTGTTGTAGAATATTATTTTAAGGTATGTTACTTTTGTTTATACTGTGGAACCTTTGTTTACTGTTATAAAAAAGTGTTGGTTTTGTTTATGTTGTGAAGCTGTGTTACTTGTTTGTCTAGAACATCTGATGGTCTAATAAAAAATGGAGCAGCTCATAGCAAGGAAAGAGAAAGGATAGATGGGGCTGGAGGCAGGAAGAATATATAGAACGAGAAATCTGGGAGAGAAGAAGAAAAAAGTAACTAGAGAAGAAGGAGGACTGCAGCAGCCAGCCAGTCAGCTACACAGCAAACCACAGAGTAAGATTAAAGATTGGCAGAAATAAATGAACAGGAAAGATCCAGAGGCAAAAGGGAGATGGGATAATTAAATTAAGGAAAGCTGGCAAGAAACAAACCATGCTAAGGCTGGGCAGACATAAGTAAGAATAAGCCTCCCTGTGTGATTTATTTGGGAGCTGGGTTGTAGGCCCCCAAAAAGAAAAAGAAAAAAAGCAAATCAACAAAACCTTTCAAAAGCTCTTTTGATAGTTTCATGGAGCGGTCAAGATTTCTTGTCACTGTATATGAAGCTGTTGGAGGAGGGTTGCAGCAGGACAACAGACACATAGACTTAGATTTTGGTTGTGAGACATACACACATATTCATTGTGTTCTCTGTGTGATGGTATTTTCTAAGTATTTTGAGCTTCATTTCTTCATTAGTGAAATGGAAATATGAGAGAGGGAATATTTAGTATGAATGGCTAGAGCAAATGACCAGAATGATTTTCCAGAAAGTATAGTTTACTTAATTCTATACTATCCTTATCATCATGCAGGTGGTTATAATAGATGTATCAAGATCTTGATGTTCTCAGTATAATAAAAAGAAAAACATAGTAAGCATTCAATAACTATAACCAATTAATTGCCAAAGTAAGACAAACTTTATTAACCTAGAACAGTGAAAGATATAAAATGTAATTACTACAGCAAATCACTGAGCATGAATTATATGCCAGGAATGTTCTAATAGGAAATAGGAATTTAGCTGCATTTGTACCCTATCTCTCACTACCTCCAAGAGATAGATTTTTCTGTTTCAATTCAAACAATTTTAACTCCAGAAAAAGTATCTCATTTAAAATATAATTTATTTCTATGCATGAGATACGACTATAGGACTGACAAGATAAATCAGTGGGTAAAAGGCATCTGCCACCAAATGAACAACCTAAATTAAATTCTTAAAGCCCACAAGGCAGAACATGGATGCTGACATCTTTCATGTTGCTTTATGCTGTGGTATGTGTACACAAATAAACACTCACATATTCAATGTGTACATACACACATGTAAATACACAAGCACACACACACATATACAAGTGTGTGCAAATATTCACATACATATATACAAGTACACATATGAACAAATACAAATACACACTTGTACACATATGCACATAAACAAACATGTCTACACATGCATACACAAATGAACATGTGCAAATACACACACATACACTCACTTGCACACATGTACACAAGCAAACAAATAAATGATTGAAACATTTTAAAGAAAAAGATATCCTTATAAAATTCCCAAGAGGTTACATGTTTGTGTAAATTGTTTATATGATCTTGATTTTACTTTGGGAAGTATACCTATCAAAAAATGTTCATTTCTTTCAGATTTGCCAGTTTTGTGTACTATTTTTAAAATATAATCTAATAATTCTTTTAACTTCTTTTGTATCTGTTATGTCCCCGATTTCATTTCTAATTTTTGTATTTGATATTCTTTCTCTGTCAATTAGTTTTGGTAATGGTTTGTCTATCTTCTTGATTTTATAAAGAACCAACTCTTTGATTATTTGTTTCCCTGAATTTTTGTACGGTTCTTTTTTTATTTCAGACCTCAGTTTGATTATTTCCTATGGTCTAGTCCTCCTGGATGGTTTGCTCCTTTTGTTCTAGAGCTTTCAGGTGTTTTGTAAAGTTTCTAGTGTGAGATCTCTCCAGATATTTTATGATGGCCCTTAATGCTATGAAATTTCTTCTTAGACAGTTTTCATATCTCACAGTTTGGATTTGTTTAAAAAAAAATCATGAAACTTGAAAGCAAATAGATAGGATACTATCTAGGATAAAGTCATTCTGAGTGAGGTAAACCAGACCCAGAAACACAAACACAGAAACACTCACACAAAAATGGATAGTAGCTCTAAAGTAAAGGATAAATAACCAGGCTCAGTCCCCAGACCTAAAAAGTCACAGTAACAATAAGAGCTGAGTGTGTGTGTGTGTGTGTGTGTGTGTGTGTGTGTGTGTGTGTGCGCGCGCGCGCATGGGTGAATATCCCTGGGAAGGGGAAATCAAATAGTCATCAAGATAGACTGGGGATGGATGGAGACAGGGTCAGGAGGGATCAGGTTGGGGGATGATGGAGGGACAGAGTACTGGGAGAAACATCTGGAATTGTGGAACATCTCAGGGACAAACTAGAAATTCCCAGGAATGTTTAAGAGTGACCGTAGCTAAGACTCTTAGCAACAGGGAATACAGTACCTGAACTTGACATCTCTTGTAGCAAGGCAAGATTTCTAGTGGAGTGACTGGGAAACCAACCCAGCCACAAAACTTTTGACCTATCAATTATCCTGTCTGCAAGATATAGTTGAGTAAATAAAGGAGGTCCAGAAATTGTGGGACAGAAAAATTAATGACTGCTCTACCTTAAGACCCATGCATGGAGAGGGAGACCAATCATAATTCTGCCAGAAGGGCCAGGAGCTAGAGGCAGGACAGCCTAGAGGCCTAGGATAAAACCAAATACAACCAGTAAAAATAAACAAAAGTCAATAAAGTAATAGTCTGCTATATTAATTGCTGTGGGATTATGATATTATATACTGTAAATATTTGTCATTATAAATATTGATTTAATAGAACACTGATGGGCTAGAAGGCAGTAGGAAATATAGGTGGAGCAACCAGACAAGGAAAGTTCTGGGTGAAGAAAGGCTGAGAGAAGACAACAGCAAGATACAGAGAAAGCAGGATGAGAATGCTACACTGAGCAAAAAGGGACCAAGCCACATGGTCAAACGTGACCAGAAATAGGGTTTAACTTAAAGTATAGGTTATATAATATGCTATATACTTATAATTGCTTAAAAGTAATAAGCCTGAGCCATAGACTAAGTAACTTGCAATTAATATAAGCCCCTGTGTATTTCTCTGAGACTAAGTGGCTGTAGGTAGAGCCAGGAGGGACAGACAAACTTCTGACCACAATTAATAGATAGGAACTTAGCATAATTGTTATCAGAGATGATTCATCAAGCAACTGATAGAAACCGATGCAGATAGCCACAGCCAACCATTGGGAGGAACTCAGGGAATCCCCAGGAAGAAGCAAAAGCGGGGTTGGGGGAGGGGGTGGGGGGTTGGGGATTGGGGGCGGTGGTGTTAAAGGACACCAGAAGAATACCCACAGAATCAACTAACCATGGATTTTAGGGGATCATAGAGACTGAACAACCAGGGAGCTTGCATGAGAATGACCTGGGCATTCTGCATATGTTATTGTTGTATAGCTTGGTCTTCTTGTGCAAGAAGGGGCTGTCCCTGACTCTTCTGCTCGCTTTTCCTTGGGACCCCTTATCTTCTACGGGATTGCCTTGTCCAGCCTGAAATGAGGGGATTGATTTCAATTCGGTCTGTCATGTTTTGTTGACATCCCTGGGAGGCCTGCCCTTTTCTTTAGGGAATAGAGAAGGAAGGAGGGGAGAAGAGAGAGGAAACTAACTCTGGCCTGGATGTATTATATAAGAGAAGAAAAAAAATCCCAACTAACAACGTAGATAAATAGGCTCCACAAAATATAAATGAGAAATTCACTCTATACAAAGATTTATAGTATTTATAATTTTTCTAATTAAATATATACTATTCAAATGAGTCATTCTATGTTATATGAACAATAGCACAATATTTTGAATGAGCAATTATTTTCTGAATAAGGTATAGCAGTAGTTAAAATTCTGTCAGATAAAAGTAAAACACAGATCCATGAGAAGGAAGAATTAAAAAAAAAAAACAATTCAAACAGAATATTTGGCAAGTCTTTTTCTATAATGTGCATTATATTGGGCAACATCTACGTCATCATTCACTTGTTCATGGCCAGGTTAAAACTGTAATTTAACATGGCTGAATGATGTACATAACAGGAATTCTGGAGATCTGTGTAAAAAATATTCAGGTAATTACTTTAGAAAAGCCAGGCCAGACAAGATTTAAACTGTTACAAGTCATTCAGCAAATATAATACTATTTTGAATGAAAATGAACCACCAGAAGAAGACTATAGAAATAGGTTGTAGAATGCACAAACAAAACAATGGTTTTCCTCAATGGGAATTCTTTTAAAATATTTTAGACTTCATAATAGCAATTCACTGTTATATAAAACAAATAAATTCACCAAAGACAAATATGTAGACAGATAAAGAAATCTTAAACAGCTTTTATTTTGCCTCATGGCATTAAATATACACACAGATATTTGGAAAATTAATAAATCACAGTAAAAAAATACATTCTTATATTTCTCCAATGTTTCTTTGCAAACGTAAGAAATTTCATATTGATGCTGCAACTTTTATAATAATTAAATCTCTGTATTAGTTTTAGAATAAATAAATAAAGGTTATAATTTCACAATTTTATATAGATAAATGGTATTTTCTACTTTTACAAATACTTTGAAAAATATAAATTATGAAATTTATTACATACAACTTAAAACCCATAAAGCAAGAGATACAATGCAAAGCAGGCTGAACATGTTGTACCTGTCTAGACAAAGTATATAAGGGGCTAATGCTTCTTAATTAAGTATCTAAATTGTTTGCAATTATTAAAATACAAATAATTTGAATTTTTAAAGGACTGTTTTTGTTCTTAAAATAATAAGTATTTAAAACTATTTAGCTACTAAATTTTCCTATTGCTATGTCAGATAGATCTATCATCCACTGAGTAAAAATGAAGTTTCTGTTAGAGACAGAAAACTATAAGAAGCTAGTTTATCTTATCAACAGCTAATTTGCATAATAAACAGCTGGGTTATTAACAGCTAGTGTGCATTATAAACAGTATGAATTATAGCTGGTTTGCATTATGAAAACTTAGTAGAAGTTTGACTATGACTGCCATCGGAACAGTAAAAGCTGTTCAGTTTTTTTAATTACAGTCTTGATGGTAGCATAAAATATATTACCAAAATAAAAATATTAAATAAATGATACTATAATCATATTGTGTCTGTATATTAATAGAAAATAATTGGGGACTCTATCAAAAATATATTTACTCCAAAGATCTTGGTTATCAGGTGATTTACCTCAGTGATTACTGTTATTACTGAGTAATTAAAATAAGAGTATAAATTTATTTAAATAATATAGTTCACTTTGAATTATCACATTTTATAATCTAATTTCTTTATTGCTTTTGTAGTTTTCTAATAATATGTAACCCATAATTATTCATATATGTTTAGGCAAGTCAAATTTGCCAAAAGGCACTAGGAAGAAAACTTAATCCATGATTGGTGAAAGACTTCCAGGAAACAGATGTTTTAGGTGTCCTAAGAGGGGAGAAAAAAGATGCTGTTTGTGATTAAAAGCCTTTTGATAAAGATATGATGTTAAGAACTAGAAATGACTTTGTGTACTATGTTATGGAACTGAATGCTCAAAATAACACCAATCAGAATAAAATCATTCCTAATACATAGCCAAAGAAATTTAATATAAAGAAATAATTTATTCCAATCTCTTACTGACCAAATATTAAATCCAAATTCCTAGAGATGAGATTGAAATGAACAGAAACTACCTTTTTATTTTTATTTTTATAGAATAAAGTCTCATTTTTATCTATGTATTCCCATGTTCCAACTCCCTTCTTCCTGTCCACCCCTCCCAGTCAGCCTGCCTCTTCCCCAGTGCCTAACCCCTCCCTAAAAAGGGCAAGACGTCCCAAAGTGGATTAGCTCAGCTCCAGGCAAGCTGGATTTCCTCAACCTAAAATCAAGAGTGGGTTAGGTGTTCCTCTGTAAGGAATGGGCTCTAAGGTGCTAGTCCATGCACAGAAACACAGTCTGAACCCTCCCCTTGAGGCACCACATATTGCCCATGCTTATCCTTGGAGGGGCTTAGTTCCTTTTCTAGATGGTTCCCAGGTGGCTTTTTACGTGGATATTTAATCCCTGAACTAAGCTTGTCTTGATTGTACAGCACACACTTCCTCAAGTGAGTTATCTGCTAGCCCTGAGGCATCTTTTAAGCAAGTTTTCTCCCCATTTGTTTTAAATTTGAGGAGAAATTTAAATTTAAATTTATGAATTTTAACCATCAAGAAAATGCATATAGTATTATTTATCTCTTTCCCAAAGCTCAAGAACTTCCTATTGTTCACTACTAGAAAGAAAAATTATCAAAAGAGCTCTGAGGAAAGCATTATTTTTTTCCTTTCTATTCTTGGATGATTGACTCTAGGGCCTAGAACACAAGAAAACCTTCATGACACTTATCTATATTTCTCTTTGTTGCCTAGGCTGATCTTAAACTTACTCTGTAGTCCATGTAGCACTTGAATATAGAACCTTTTCTTCTCAACCACCTGAGTGTCACAGACTGAAAGTTTTATACCACCAGGCCCTGTACCTCAAAAACATCACTGAATTGTTTTACCATTAATGCAGTTCTGCCAATAAATAATCTCTCTCCCAACTTAAAGATTACAGAAAAGGCAGCATTTTCAAAGGTCAGAGCATTTTTTTATCTTGAAACTTACCGGGCTGGAGAGATGGCTCAGCGGCTAAGAGCACTGTCTGCTCTTCCAGAGGACCCGGGTTCGATTCCCAGCACCCACATGGCAGCTAACAACTGTCTGTAGTTCCAGTTCCAGGCAAACACCAAGGCAAATAAATAAAAAAAAAAGAAACTTACCTTGTCATTATCATAAAAAAAATGACAAGTGATAACTAGTAATACAAAAACATGAATGCATAGAAAATTTATTCCATGTGCCCCATAGTTGATTGGTAAATTCATTAGCCATATAAAATCCCACATTATAGTTAATTCAAGATAATCAGTTTAATATTTTTAATTAAAATGTGTCATCAGGAACAGAGACTTTCTTTATAATGTGAGCAAACTAGAAATAGTTCATTAGTTCCTATTTTAAAGTATGAAAAGCCAGAAGCCAAATTTCTAGCCTGTTTATAATTATATCTGATACATTTAAGTTTTAAAATTGTTTAGAAATATTTATTTTATTTTATGTGTATGAGTGTTTTATTTGTATGTCTGGAGCCCATGGATGTCTGTTGAATCTCATGGAACTAGAATTATAGATGTATGTAAGCCACCATATGGGTTCTGGTAAACGAAGTTGGGTCCTTTGTGAGAGTAACCAGTGCTCTCACTTGCTGGAACTTCTCTTCAGGCACCTTAGATTTATTTACTTACAGTGTGTCTAGTTTACACACACATACACAGAGAGAGAGAGAGAGATATACATACATATATGTTAGAGGTGATATATGACAAACTCCCCTAAATACACTGAGAACACATACATATCAACTCAGTAAAGGTCAGGATACACAACAATGGTATAAATAAACTTGAAAAAATATGATGTCATTACCAAATATCTTGGATAAATTTGGACAATCCATTTTCTGAGAGCAGAGTAATTATTTTTGTACATGATTTCTTCTTGCATAGAGAACATGAGGATTATATATATATATATATTCTCCAAACACATATCAACAAAAAAACTTTTTGTGAGAAGGTAAATTTTTAATTAACTTTTAATTTGATATCCTATGATACAACTGAGGTTGGAGTATGAAACATTAAGTTATTGTAATATAAAGTCTCCATTAGCAAAATCACAAAAGTTGCTGCTCAGTACATTTTGCTCAGTTTCTAGAACTATTCATTCTTCAGTATAGCACCAGAAGAGTCTTTTTCTATAGTCCTTTTTCCTTTTAGTCTCCTGAATGATTTTCTAAAATTAAGATTCATTTTTTATATAAAACAGATACTCAGAACACACTGATGATTTCAGGAATAACTTCATTACTTTGATTAGTTAAAGTCCACTCATGTTTGAAATTCAAACATAAATACAAATCATTGTAAATCATTTGTAAAACAAATTATTAGTAAGACAGTAATGCTTTCTACTTTTTCCCTTAATACAGTTTACTACCATTTTGAATAAAGTAAATATTAAAAATAGAATCTCTAGGGGAATGAGGACCTGACATATTGTCTACATTATGCAGCAAGCAAGAGCATCTGTGCTCAGATCCCGAGCATCCTGGGCATGGCTCCTCACAGCTGTAATCTTAGGGTGGGTCTTTGTTGTAAATGGTTTTGGCCCGGAGTTTCTGGTCTAGCTCAGAGATTTAGATGCACAGTCCCACAGAATCACACAGATGCTTGTACTATTTTTATTCTAATTGACCTAGGGCCCAGGCATAAAACTTGCTAGCTCCTTCATCTGAGCTCAACCCATCTTGTTCAGCTGTGCAGCTTGGTACCTTTTCTCAGAGCAGAATTTCCTCTGCATCTCCTGGTAGCTCTGGCCACTCTGGCATCTGTGTCTTGCATCTGTCACTGCTCTGAGATGTTCCTGAGTTTTCTTAGCCTGGTGGCCCTGCCCACACTTCCTGTTTGCCTTTGGCCAATCAGCTTTTTATTAAACCTGTAGGCAGGACAAATATTTAAATTACCAGCATTATCCCACTACATTTCCCCTTTTACTCTTTTTAGAACAAGAAGAACCCAACATCCAATATCTTTATTTATAACAAATTATACTCAACATTGTAAAAAAACACAAACATCCAAAATCAATTTTGGGGGAATGTGGGTGTAGTCCTCTTGGCCACTTTCTGCTGAATGGTAGTGTTGAAAATCCCATGGGGATGCAAAGAAAATTGTAGGATTATAAATATGTCTTTAGTGAAATAGTCTGTAAGGCTGGATCATCTCAGTCAGTATCCTTAAAGTTGTTTTAGATGAAGATCTCAATGGAAACTGCAGCAGAGGTGCTCTGAAATTCTGAACATCTGGGACATTCATTTCCACTGGAGACATTTCAGGGGGTCTTCCTTGATCAAACTTTATTTTTTTAACTGGGAATAAATTCACAGCTTCTCATTTTCTGTAGAAATAAAAAGAAAATCTCTTCTCCAAAGTAGCATGTCTTTGGACTTCAATTTTAATGTCAACTCATTTAAGAAATATATAGGTTGAATTGATGCAACAGCACTTACATTCAAATGGTCTTTAGCAGCTTTTATTACTTTCTTTATAGTTAAAAAACTTAAAGACAAGACAATATCATACAGTATCCAGTATCCTGACACTCTTTGTATTTTCCATCTTTATGTGGCTTATTACCATTTCCTTTTACTTTATTTCTTTTTTTAGGACTTCATCTTTTTTCCTTTTTATTTTCTCTCTCAAGGCTATGTATATTTTAAACACACCCTAAACCATTTACAGGATTTTGGGTTTTTTCTCTCTCTCTGTTCTATATCTCTTCTCTTTTCTATTTCTAACTACCTTTTGCTTGGTTAGGGTGTCTGTCCCACCAGCTCTACTTCTTTCTGTTTCTATACACTTACAATCTTTCAAGGTTTGGCTTAAGGATTAAAGGTTTCACTAGGGTAGGTTACCTAATCCTAACCCTTTATTACTTTCTGTTCTGTCCACATCTTTAATCCTCCACCCAGTTTCCTCTCTTTCTGTTTCTGACCACATCCTTAATCTGCTAAAGTGTGGGGCTAAGGATTAAAGGCATCATTAGGGTGGCTGCCTGGCTCCACCCAGCTCCTAGTCTAGCTGAAGTTAATTTTGTAGCTAATTATCAGACACAATTACTACTCAGGAGATTTTTAGGGTTCATATAATCATCAAGTAAATCATTGCTGTCTGCTGCTCATTAACTCCATTTAAGTATTTGGCAGCAAAGCCTCTTAAAAGACTGACAAGTATTTTGCCTCTAAGGCTGAATCAGGAAACTTCAGTTAAAAAAAAGTTGCACCTTTCCTTGTCTCCAGCAAACAAAAATGATCCAAGAAAATGCTGTTTCTATCAAGGATCAATTTTTGAGTCTGTTCCCTTTTGCCGGTGAGAACAGAAACCATAAATCTACAATAAGCAGCTTTTTTTCTTAAACTGCAGTCTAAAAGCCCGCCAATTTTTAATTTAGACCCAAGCCCACACATCTCACCAGGGCATCTCTGTACCATAGCTCATGTGAGAGACACACAACTCCTGGAAGTTGTTTTTGGCTCTGATTATGTCCTTTAGAATCCTTTTTTAATGTTTTCAAACTTTTTGTGGATATATCACCCACGTTGGGCAGCCATTTGTTTTAATTGGTTCTGGCTCAGACTTTCTGGTCTAGCTCAGAGGTTCAGATCCACAGTCCCACAGAATCACACAGACGCCTGTATTATTTTTATTCTGATTGGCCTAGGGCTATCTGTGTGGCTCTATACCTTTTCTCATGGCAGCATTTCCTCTGCATCTCCTGGCAGCTCTGGCCATTCTGGCATCTGTGTCTGGCATCTGTCACTGTTCTGAGATGTTCCTATGTTTTCTTAGCCTGGTAGCCCCACCTACACTTCCTGTTTACCTTTGGCCAATAAGCTTTTTATTAAACCAATAGGCGGGACAAATATTTACATTACAAGCATAATCCCACAACAGGTCTTAAAGAATGTCAGTCATCTAGTCTAACTGAAACAGCAACCTTCAAGCTTAGTGAAAAGAACCTGGTACAGAAATATACTAAGGAGAGTTATAGATTAGAATACCTAAATTTGACACCCAAGCAATGCATAATACACACACACACACACACACACACACACACACACACACACACAAACACACACACACACATACAGAGAGAGAGAGAGAGAAAGGAGTGGGTGGCGTGGGGAGACAGAGAGTAATCAGATTGGATTTCTCTAATAAGCATGTATTACATGACTGCTATCTACTACGTCTGCTTCTAAGTTATAAATTGATAGTCATTGTAGAGAGAAGAATAAAATTATTGTTAAATTGTTGAATTTGAAATTTACTATAGCAAATTAATACACAGAGACTTTTGAGGAACTGTTATATGTAATGTACTTTGTGATACAACATATAACAGGAAGAGTAATGAATACATACATCCCTTACAAGAAAACTAATGGGAGGGCAAATGAGAATTCAAAAACCAGTTAGTCTTCAACTGTTTCTATCTGGATAAACAATCCCTTGCTAGCAAAGATGACGGGACAGACTCACTCATCAGATACATATGGGAGAATGGGCAGTCTTCACATAGCAAAATAAGAGCCATGGAGTATTTCCAGGGTATCTGCTGTTATCGAAGTGCAGAGCAGTGGTGAGCAGAGGACAGGTTTTACAGTGTTGTTTAAGTGTTCCAAGTTACATTCTGTGAGTCATAAGAGAAAAAGGTGAAAATTGTAAATTCTAGGAACTAGAAACTAGAATGGCTCCAAACCTCTATCTTCACAAATGTTTACATTAGGATTCATAACCAAAATCACAATTATGAAGTAGCAATGAAAATAATTTCATGGTTGGGGATCAGCACAACATGGGGCACTGAATTAAAAGGTCACAGCATAAAGAAGGTTGAGAACCACAGTCTTAGAGTAACATGGAAAAGAAGGAAGAGAAAGGACCACCAATAAGAAGCTGTTCATGCAGGAGTGAATGTCCTGGAGGAGGTAAATGTTGAACCAGTCTTTGAATATTCATAGCAAACAAGAAGAAGCACATTCCACATTATATTGTGTCCATCTTATGTAAATGCAAGTCTGTCTAAAATTCTAAGTTACAGTCTATTTGCAGTTAGTTCAATGTTCTCCCTGTCATTATGAAAACTAGAAAATGGGATTTAATTAAAGCCTTTCCTTTATTCAATAGCAGGAGCCTCCTCAACTTAATTGATACTTGGTCAAAGTAATATTGATCAGATAAAAGCAAATCAGTTCCTAACCCCAACAATTAAACCTTTAAATAGGCTGCATCTTCCTTTCAGTGAAAGGGCACTAAACCCACCATTCTGCCCATTAAGTCAGTGGGAAACATTAAGAAATGAATTAGCATCTCTGTCCATGAATTCATTCATTTAACTTTCAAATGATCTTATAGATTCAAGATACAATTTTGTCTGAGAGCTCCAGGTATTCAGGAAGAGCTCTTATCAACTAGCTTTCTTGCAGGTATCCTTTTGAACTCTGTTGCATACTCAAATGCAGAAAAAATGGAGAGTCCAGTGTTTCATAGTACAACTTTAAAAGGCATGGGAGTTCACAAATTAGACTTATTTTGTGTGTGTCCCCAGACAAAAAGTTTTTTCTGCTATTTTTTTTCCCTTTCGCTGTTGGTTTGATGCAATATACTTAATGTCCCTTAAATGCATTTTTTCATGTAAGAGTTAATATGAAATCAAAGGCTCTAATTCCCACATACTCTTATCACAGTGGACTTCTAGCATCTATTTTGCGTGTGGAAGAACTTGCTAGCATGCTGCCAGAGCTATATTAGGTTTATTAAATGAACAGCCAGGTGGGGGAGGGGGAAGAGAAAGAGAGAGAGGAGGGTAGTAGAGAGCAGAGAAGGAGAAAAAGAGAGTGTCTTCCATGAGGTCGGGGCTCTTTAAAGGGAAATCATACTGACATGCCCTAGACATGGATGTCAGAGCCTCTGCAGGCAGGGCCAGAGCCTTGGGGGTTGGGCATGGCTGCAACAACTAGCATCTCTCCAACCAAATATTTGCCAAGAAAAACTTAAAGGGGGCAGGATTTATTTTACTCAGTTTCTTGATGGAGAAGGCAGGGTGGTCTGGATCAATGTGTTCAAGGTGATGGAATCTTAATGTGCAATCTCTGACATTTCCCCAGACCACCAAAAGGAAAAGAGGCCAGCCTGTTTGGCATTAAATTCTAAGATGCCTTTGCCTAAAAACTGAGAATCTATCTCCAAATGCCAAAATAAAGAAAAATAAAGATGTTAATAAAGAAGCATATATGTAGAGAGGGAGTGGCATTTATTTATACCTACATGTTTACATGGATAGAATTTAAGAGAAACTGTGGATGTTAAAACACAGTCATCTCCAGATACCCTAGGATTGGAGTAGACTCTTGAACTAAACAGTCTATCACTTGACATAAGCTACATGCTGAAGAACTGCATCATAGCAATTACAGGCTTATGTTTCCTGGAAGAGAGACTTGCAAAGATAGATTTCCTGTGTTTAATGCTTGTGTTAATTTAACCTGTCAGAGTTAATCATCAATCCAAGTGCCAAAACCCCAAGAAATAGGTCACCAGAGTGTGGCCAGGATTTTTATTCCTATCTTCCATTTTGTTAGAAACTAAGTGCCCTTACTTAAGCCCATTCTATTTTCTTTGCTTTTTACCAGAATAATGAATGATTACCTCTTATATTTTTTCTGTTTTATCAATTGGAGTAATATTTTAAGACATATAATTCTAAAATATTGACATGACTTCCTTCACTTTTTTTTTAGTGTAAAATTTTTTGTTGATGAAAAGGGGCAACTGCGGTTGACATTTATTTATTCATCTATTTATTTATTTTCATATCAAACTTTATATAAAAAAGCAAAATATTCAGGATAGCTTAAAAAAAACCCATACAGTATTAAAACTTCCCTTTTCTCTAAAATACATGAACCATAAAAGATAAATGAAGGTAAGAATAATGACAAATTTATTTGAAAAATAGTGGACTCAGTAAAGTTGATCAATTTGCTTATACTTGATATTTGACCCTGAACTTCTTTAAAGGATTGTTGTAAACATGTACATATTTGCAAAAAAGAGGTAAGCTTGTATTGTGTGTATTACAAAGTAGGCCCTTCATAAACCTCTTTTACTGTTTGCCATCATTAGAATTTGAGCATCCCATACTAGTTTGAGATATCATCTTATTGATAGAGATATTGATTGAAATGACCTTGCACCTTGTTCTTTTGATACATCTGAAAGATAATATAATTTGAAAAGTATGTATACCATGGGATATATACAAACTTAATCTTACAAGAGGATTGTTTTATGTTCATTATGTCTCATAAGCAAAAATAATCCCTTGGAAATCAAACACAGTGTCCAATTTGTTTTTCTTAGATGATTACATATTTTAATCTCGATGCTGTTTAGATTTTTATGAAATATCATGACACATATCTCACTAAAGATAAAAATATATTACAAATATTTGAGAACTGTAGTCCAGTATCACACATGGCTAACTGAGGAGGGGCTGTGAGTGCCACTCAAATCTTTCTGGCCAGGTTTCTGCATTAATAGTCCCTTGTCTCATTTCTGCATCCTACAAGCCTCTAAGGGAATAAATGTTCTGAAGTTTCATGTGATGTCTTGAAATGTGTTTAATATACATGCATGTGAAGCATTTTAAAAACACACTCAAGCAGTTATCTGGAATAGTTTATGAATAAGTATGTATTAAATCAATCTTCCCAGACTAATCTACACAGCTTTAAATCTCTCTGCACAAGGATAGTGTCTCAACTGTAATCCTGAGACTCTGATATAGTGTAAAATAATTAGTTCTTCTAAAACTTTTGTCTCTTCTTACTGAAAAAATATCAGTGAATATCTAATCTGAATTCTTTCATAGAAAATATATTTAATTTAAAATGGCCCATCCCCCTCATCTCAGAGTTAATACTCTGGATATTTTGTATCAGTCCTTTCCTTTCACCATGTGGATTCCGACATCGGTCTTCAAACTTGATAAGTCAAGTGCTTTTACTCACGGGACCATCTTTCAGGCCCCGTGTTTTCACATCAGATATAATCAGCATAATCTCAAGACACGTTTCCCCTGTGTCATTAAGAGACAAATAAGGGTTATTTTCAACCTAACTAGACTTGTGGGAGGACCTGGTATATGTTTCTCAGCTTCAGTCTCACATTTCCCCTGTATATGTCTATGTCTAGAATATGATATGTGTTTGACAATAAATGAGTGACTATGAGAACTAGAAGTGTTAGCTTTAGATTCTCCATTTCCTAAATGACCTAATTTACATAAAAATATCACAAGTGATAATAAAAATTTTGCTATAAGATGTAAAATATATAATTAAACTTACAGACATTGAACTAAGGAATTTATGTGCTTTCAGAAGTAATGGAAATTATTTGTAAAAAAAAATGTTTTGTTTGCTTTAACTGTTCATTTGACAAAGAACTTGCCATAGAAGAATCCATTGTAATCAGTGTTTTAGGACAGCTATCGTGAAAGTCTTAGCAGAAATGTTTGTATCATAGCATGGCTGAAGTGGTTTTATTTATAGTATGGGAAAAGAATTAGTAATAAACACTACTCATCTTCAGAATAGCACTTAAAATCCATTAAACTAAGTATCGCAACCAACTTTTCAGTTGACTTTTAGCTACTGACTACCAAGTCATTCTACAGCCCACAGCCGTAGCTCTGTCTCGTATTGAGCCTGTTCTAAACATCACAATTATAAGACAATGTAGGTGGGTGTGGTGCCTTGAAAGAAAATATTTCCCATAGAAGTGGTACTATTAGAAGGTGTAGCTTAGGTGTAGAACTCTGAGCTCCTTCTCCAGCACCTTGTCTGCCTGCAAACCTCCATGTCCTGACATGACGATAATGAACTAAATCTCTGAAACTGTAAGCCAGCCCACTTAAATTATTTCCTTTATAAGAGTTGCCCTGTTCATGGTATCTTAGCAATAGAAACCCTAACTAAGATAGTGAGTATTGCTTGGAAACAATCTTTCTGCTCAAAGAGCCAACTATTTCTGCAGTGACACAAAAGCCTACATAGAGCTGGCTGAAAGTCACCCACTGGATTCTTCACCCACATGACATGTATAGATAGTTGCAAGTTATAGCTAGCTGCTGTCAGGATCCATGAACATTTATTTCTGAACAGGCCTCTGCTTAGGTTTGTTGAGTAACCTCATGACTTACCAGTCACCTTCCCCAGACTTATGCAAGAAAATGCATAAAAGAAGCCTGTTAGAAACATGTTGGCAAAGAAAGACTCCATGGGCCCATGGGCTGATTCTAAACCATCATGCACTGTGATCCAGGCAATGCTAAACTCATCTTTAGCTCTCACAGCTATTGTAAGATTTTACAGCCAGTCCATTGCTTCATAGTAAAAACATGACTGACGACCATGAGCCACAAGGCTCAGCATAAGGTTACACATCAAGCTGGGGTAGGCTGGCTGTAGAGCATGTCTTGAACTGTTCCCACATACTCTGTATGTAGCATGGTAATCTGCATAATCAACAAGGATCTTCTGAAGTAAAAATGTTTTGTTTTCTTTTTACTTTTTGATTTGTTCACTTATTTGAGCTTCTAAGTAAAAAAAAAAACAATTGGACACTTTTGCATCTGATTTCAGACAAATGCTGCCTACTAAATTATAGATCAATGAAGCTATATATAATTTAAATTTGTTTGTTCATATTTATTCCACTCCATAGATCCTACTCTGATCATGTATTTATAATCTCAGAAATAAATTGGGTCATGCACCTTGTATTACATGTATTTTCTATCTTATTTTATTTATTTATTTATAAAATCAAAAGCATATGTCTAGGCCAATTCAAATGTGACTTCAGAAAATAACCAACTAATTGGTTGTTAAATTGCTGGTATTTTTCAGCATGAATCAGTTAAAATTATATTAAGATCTACAGAAATGTGACCTCTGCATCATCAGTGTTAGTAATGATGACCATATAGCTGGCTTAGCAAAGGGAAGATAAAATAAAGCCACATTTAAAGAAGAGACCCACATTTACAATTTAATATTCAAAGTAAATTTAAAGATTTGCAATGAGTAAGTGATTTGTATGTTAGATTCCAAAATAACACTGATAGATGCTGAAGTTGTTTTAAATTGTCCTGCCTACGACAGGATCTGTGATCACCACCAGTCCTTGCTTTTGCAGCTCTGCTTTTGTACTATAACAAATAAGTAGAGATCCACTTGTGAAACTCATGAGTCCTGGAGGTGGGAGGCAAGAAGTGGCATTGTTTGTGCCCATGCTTGCTTAGAAGTTGAGGATGCATCCTTGGAATTTTACTCTCCAATCTCAGTCATGTATGCTCACATTCATGGGATAGAAAAGGTAAAAGTAATTTTCTTACCATCTTGTACACACTTTTCAGTAAATGTCAGTTCACTTAAAGATAATGTCAAATGTCATTGAACCTCAGATTTCTTTCTCTAGTGTGTCCCAAAAGGAGGAGTCAGCATGGTCTGAACAAAGTCATTTATCTTGGAAAATAAAAAAAAAAAAAAAAAAAAAAAACTGATTGCGCCTTCTTCCTGGTGTTGTGTCCTCCTGACTTCACACTGAATTGAAAAATGATCTGAATGTAAAGGCAAACTTGCCCTCCCAAGTTAAACCAATACATGTCACACAGCAGAAATAAATGGTCCCCAAATAAACGCTCTGTATATCTGTTGGTTGGAACTATATCTAATGCCTTTTTTGGAAGAAATTTGAGATATTGAAGTCATTTGACTTCTGTTTATGTTACTTTTCACTTAATGATAAACTCCATTGAACATCAATTTTGGTGTTAAGAGTTTATAAATAGTCACACTACCTTAAAAAAAGACATAATTACTTACTATTTTTCTGATATATTTGTCATTGATAAGTACAAAAATCACTGTCTTTCGAGTCCTAAAGTAATATTTCCTCTGCAATATGGCCCAAATATTATATATTTTACTAACATATTTAACTATTAATTAAAATAATATACTTTCATATATTATTCTTTTTGTTTGTGTAGTGATTTGTATATTTTTAATAACAGGTTCTACAAAGATTTGAGTGACCAAAATTGTTAGAAATGTACAATATTAATTAGTTAATTTCTATGCCTCTAAATCCCATTAAGTTAAAATAGTGGCAACTTATGATTGTTCATGGAAAATCAGGTCAGTGGACTCCCTCTACATACATAGTAACTATGGGTTGTGTGGGCATCTCACCTGATCTTGGCAGAGCCTTCACATATTCTTCGGCTTTATTCTTAGTATTTATCCTTGCAGCCTTTTCTTATGAGACTCTGATGATCCAGTGTGTTAGCAGGTGTGTGGAATCAAAGCAGCTTAGCAAGGACTCGATAAGATGACAACGTTTCAATTTTCATGACGTTTGAAATCAGAAATAACACATTACCATTTTGTATTATGTTTGACAAAATAAAAAGAAACATAAAACTTACTATTTTGATGGTACATGCATCAGAGTCATGATGGAAGATAGTGAAATAAGCAAAGCCATTAGCTAGAATATTCTTCTAGGAAGACCATTTCCTACTCTTGCCCCATTCATTGTCTGGTAAGATGAAACTATGAGGTCATCAACGGAAGCCTTTCACCATTGCTGGAAAAACTCATGCTAAAACCATTGATCTCAAAATATAGACTCCTGGCCATTTTGATAGTCAGAAAATTGTGATCTCTTTGTTACCTTTTATTTTCTGCTAGTGACATTAAGTCTGTGTTATATTTCATTTTCCCAATGAATCTGATTCACAGGCGTGAATTGCAACAATTGCATTGTTGTTCATGATATTCCTGCTGTTGCT
Source organism: Sigmodon hispidus (assembly GCA_004025045.1). NCBI lineage: Eukaryota > Metazoa > Chordata > Mammalia > Rodentia > Cricetidae > Sigmodon > Sigmodon hispidus. Next base: position 46,827 of record PVIH01011615.1, read on the forward strand.
AAAATCAGTAGTAAAAGCTATAACTAAATGCCTGTGTCTCTGTTGGTGAGCCTCATGTGCAGATAGACTGAGATATTGCCTGGTTCTTGTTAAAATCTGCATGTTTGGAAATGCTTCAGTCTTACTGTAGAAACACAGTTGAAAATAACTAGGCTGCACTGAATTTTAAAGTAGAGTAATCAATCTAATTCTATCTAAACCTATTTACCCTGTCCAGGATATCTGCTAATGAGCAATGCCAGTAACTCCTGGTTCTTGACACAGCTTTCCAGAAGTGAGTTAATGAACCAATTTGAAGGGACATGCTTGACATTTGCAAAGTGGCTTAACTCGTTTGTTGGGGGCAGCTTTGAACTGCATTGAGTTGATGGGGTTGCCATTAAATCATTCTGTCCTGTGAGATCTTTAAACTTCAGCAAACTTTAGATGATATCTTAATAATTTAATAAGTTCATGTTATCATCTAGTCTTTCAAAATCTCTCACTTATTTATGAGAATGCGGTTAAAAATTTTAATAGTTATTCCTTCAATCTTCACAACTCTATCACACTGCTTTATTATGGTGCCTATGCTAAATTACAAGCAACACATGCACCATGTGCCTTGTCAGTAATTACAGGTGGTTCAGTGCTTTCACCAGATCCCAGAGCTGTTTTGGTGGCTTAAATATCTGTCTCATAGGTTTCTAGGCAACAAAGCGTCATCTGACTGTTTGTAAACAATTTCCTTAGAGAGGGCAAAAATAGCAAATTGGGTTATTTTTTTAAATCTAATATAGCTTTCTTTAATTATAAAAGAAATCTTCTTATTTGAAAATAGGTTGAGTTTGTGAATGATTTATGCCATATATTTATATAATATATTTTCATACTCTATTTTATGCTTCCAGACTAAACAATGGATATATTACCATGGTCAAAAAAAAAAAATAAGGAATTGTTTCCTCCTGGGATTTATATGAAGATGAAATACTGGACTCCAGAAAACAAAAGTAATTAACTACTCTGAAAAATCTCACATATAAAAATGAGAAAGGACAGGAGAGAAAGGCTTATTATATCTAAATTAATAGTTTATTTAAATAGAAAAACAATAATCAAAGGGTCACAGAGAGATGACTTTTGCAAGTCTCAGGTATAGACCTTATGTTAATTATTATGCTTGATGATATGGTAGAATACGTGACAACAAAACTGAAAGCTGGTTTTGACTTACAGGCTGAAGTGTAGTTGATTTGGGAAAAAATACAATTTCGGGTGCTTGAGGAAGTGACTTATATTATGTCCCAAGTTGGGAGGCAGAAGGAGAGAAACACTGTTGCTCATCTCACTTTTCCTTTTTGTTAAGGATCCTTGGTTAACTTAGCTGGTTTATATAACTGTTTACAGACATGACCAGAAGTTTCACAAGTCTAGATCCTGCCAAGGCAAAAATCAGTATTGATAAGTGAAGCCAAAACACAGCCCCCCAAATCAGAGATAACTATAAATTCAATTTGATGAAACAATAAAGCAAGGAAAGCTGTTAAGGACAAGGAAGGCAATATAGAAAAATATCTGCTAAGCTATACTAAGAAAAAGGTATTATACCCTGAGATTTATGCTTTTTAAGCATCATTGATAGTTTTGAGTGCCTGAGACTTTTTTTTTTTACTGTCTTTTTGTTCTAAGAAATGTATTACTAAATAAAGAAAAAAATTTGAGATTGCAAATGAAGGTATTCTCAAAATAAGTTGTGCAGATTTTCCACAACTACTTATTTAGTCAATGAAAAGTCAAAAAAAAAATTACTAGTCATTTTTAAAGTGCCAGAAAGGAACTGGTATCAGCAGAAATTATACATGAGCAAATTAAGTCCAGAAGTAATTAAGGAAAATCATTCAAAATTATATCCAATATTATGCATTTGATTTATGTGTAAACAAAGAAATAAAATTTGAAGAGAATAAAAGAATATTTGAGAACAGAATCAATTAAAAAATTTAGTTTCTTTTTAAACTTAAGTGACATCAGATGAATTGATCACTAGATTAATAACCAAGAAGTACAATCTATAAAGCTGACTTATTAAAAAGGAAATATACACAGATGAAGATCTCAAAATTTATTTAGGAAGTAATAACTAGAATCTGATTGGGGAACACAAATCAAAACAAGGAACAAGAAGTTTACAAAGAAATATCATTTGCACATAAAACCATGAATATATATGCTTATGTATAAAATTGGATTTAGTCATATATATACATGTATACATATAAGGATATCCATATAACCTTATATTTTACACACACACATAATATATATAATTATATGAGTTTTTGTGAGCTAGGTGAGGGCAGTTGAACCCAGGGCCTCTGACAGAGCAGGAAATGCTCTTAACTGTAGAGCTATCTCTTCAGCCCATTCTCCATATTTCCCTGTTAAAGAAGGCCAGGACTTAGATGAAGCAAATAAGGCATCAGAACTAAACTGGATGGTAAGTGGTACCCAATTACTTTACTGTGTATACAATATTTTTTAAGGTTACACACTCAAATTTCCACATAGTCATTCTCACCTAAGGCTGGAGACTATTTCCTCAATTAGTTTTTGTTGTTATTGTTGTTTGTTTGTTTGTAACTTAGTCAGACTTTTCTAATTTTACTTTTCCAACCAACTCTATTCATACATTTTTGTTATTCATAACTCTTGCAAATTGTGTACCATGTTTCCCTTGAGTTGTTTCTGATAGTTTAACATGAAATCCATGTATTTATTACAATACTGAATTTTTCTCTGAGTATAATTTCATCTGCATTTATAAAATGGATTACCTAGTCAAGAAATAGAGGCAATTGATGACCCCCTTGAGTGTTAAATAGATAAAGAAAACATGTTCTACATATAGGCCATGAGATGCTATTCATTCATTAAAATATTTTTGACAAAAATAGTGCATATCTGGATATAACTATGTTAAGTGAAAAAAGATAGGTCAAATATAAAGGCAAGCACCATATGATCTCATGAATATCCAATATAAATTAGTCTACCTTGTAAAATTTGGAATGATGAAGACCAGAGCCTGGAGTCAGCTTAGTAGTGTTGATAAGGAAGAGTTGTTCAAAGTGTACTGTGACCAAAAGATTAGAGCAAGATCTACAGTGCTACAACACCATGTGTTGGCATGGCTGACAGCTACTGGAAGCCTCTGAAGCTAAAAAGTACATTTTGAATATCCTTATCATACACTTTTGATCCAATTTGTGTCTACACATGTAGATAAACTGACTGAGACTTTATGTAATTCATATATACCTCAAGCCATTAGCTATCACCGAAAAAATATGTACAACTCTTAAGTTTTATGTATCTATTCAAGTAGAAAATAGTGGCATATGTTTATAATACCAGCACATAGGAGTCTGAGGGAGAAAATTTTTGAGTTTAAGGCAAGCCTGAGATACATAATTATTATCCAAATAAATATATACATACATTATTTTTTTATTTTTTACAGTTATAGTTACATGTACCCACTTCAAGAGGATATTTTAAATGATGTATGGTATCACAGTTATCATTTTCTCTAGAACTATATGTTTATAGTGATGAAACAAAACAATACATGAAGTCTAGTCTTTATACATCTCTCCAATAATGCACAAGCCATGCTTCAAAGTACGTATCAGATCACCTGTTCAAGGAAGTGTAACATAAATCCTTTTAAGAGAAAATACCTCACAACATTTTCTGTGACATGTTAGATGATTTAAACTAAATTGAAGTAAAAATGAGAATTTTTTCTTGGACTATTCAAAAAACTACATCTCATTATAAAATTGCAAATCCTCATAAGATTTACTGTTTTGACAATTCTGTAGAGCATGCAATCATGTTGCCTGTGATGTTCGCAAGATTTGAAATATGTCAAAGACATCTCTTTCAATGACAATTTTGAACTTTTGAGAGAATTGTGTGTATGTTGTCTGGAAAAAGAAGTTTTGTAGAAATGTGATAACTATCTTTAAATATTTAAAAGGATATCATGTCAAGAAATGGCGAGGTGATAAGTTCTTTTCATTGCAACCTTTAAAGAACATTTGTAGAAATTTGGGATATTGTCAGCAGAACACTGAGATTCATGGTGGGAATTGTTGGTATTTCTGTTGCATTATATTTTATGCTTCTATCTAGAAAACACATTTTATTTCACAATCATAAAATACTGATGTGTGTGTAGAAAGCAAGCTTGAAGAATAAAAATAGTATTAAGAGATTCATAAAACATTTTAGGAGAGTTTGTTCATCTGTGCTCTTTTTTTATTAGAATAAAATACATTTTTAACCATGTATCACCTTGTTCAAACTCCCTTCCTCCTCCCACCCATCCCCAGCACTCTCTCGTCTCCTCATCACTTTATCTCCTCCGCAGCAAGGGTAGAAGGTCCCAAGGTCCCAATGTGGCTTAGTTCAGCATACACTCCTGGCAGATCCACTTTCCTCACCCAACCTCAAGTTTGGGTCAGGTGTTCCTCTAGAGGGAATGGGCTCCAAGGTGCCAGTCCAATGTGTTTCAGATCTCAAGCTGTTCAGTGGTTGTGGTTTTGCAGCTTGGAATTCTTTGCTTTTTGCTTTTTTGTTTAAAGTCCACTAATGAATGAGTACATCCCCTGCTTCTCTTTCTGGGTTTGTAATACCTCGCTCACGAGGATATTCTCCAAATCCATCCATTTGCCTGCAAATTTAAGGATATCATCTGTGCTCTCATCTGCATTAGTTAATCAAAATATAGAATCCATACAAATGGCTAAGGATATGTAGCTAAACCATGGTGTGTTCATACAGTGAGATGTTATGGTACCTTTGAAAACATGCTATTTTTATGGATAAGTCTTTTGAATATTATGCTAAGTGAAATAACGTGGTCAGAAAACAAACAAACAAAAACTTTTGTGCTTCTACTCACCACACTCTTTCACAGAGATTCCCTCTCAAGTTTTCTTAATGGCAAACAAATTACAGTGAAGATGAGAAGCCAAGAACCATAGAGCTATTGTCTGTTCAAACTGTAGTTTCATTAACTCTTTTCCTTTGCAGATGGAAAATACAGAGACTCAATACAAGACAGCTTAGATACACATACTCAAGTCACATACTTGAAGTTTTATTTTATTTTTTAATCATATGTGTGTATGTGTTCACATATATATGTATGTGAGGATATCCACAGAGACCAAAAGCACTGGCCCTCTTGGAACTGGAGTTACAAGTGCTTATAGTCTGCCCTGCAGGGTTGCTCTGCAGGAGTTGTAAATGATTTAAACCCAGAGCCATCTCTCCAGCTTAATAAAGTAATGTTAAACCACTATTTATTTTACACTTACCCACATGTTCTTTGGAAATGTGTGCACAGTACCAACTAGTGAGAACCTAGGTATGTCAAAGGACCTTGCAGCATCATTACTCTTTTTGAAAATAATTTAATATTGCCAACTCACACCATGAAATGAGATGTAATACAGTTATTACAATTTGTCACAAATGAGAAGGAAAGAATTGTTTTTACTAAGCGTTGCCATGTACTGAGGCTCTTTGTCCTCTGCATTGGTCTGTTTACTGTGTGTTCTCAGCATTATGCAGCTTGTATCAAAACTTGCATTGATAAAATGAACAGAAAGAATCTCTTTCTTTTGTTTCTGTGCCATCTAAGCATAGGCAAAAACGAACCAAATGATGATGAGCAATTAACTGGTGGAATAAATGAAGAAAAATTGTTATAGTAACTTCCTCTTTTGAAACAAGACTATATTACCTCTAATGCATAGCTGAATTTGCCCAATTAGTACAACTCACTGATATTTACCAAATTAGACAGTCAAATCTGTCAACAATTTTGCAAGACATTTTTTAAATGTGCAAATACTGTTATTTCCTCATGATCCTCATCTGTTGATGTTGGAAGAATCCTGTGGTTTAATCTCTCCCAAGTCCTTTAAATCAGTCTATACCCCTGAATTTAATTCCACCTTGAGCTTTCCAATCAGGTAACACCTCTAACTGCTCTGTGTCAATTTCAAGATATGTAATTTGCTTGATAGGCATTTGTCAAGCTGTATAATCAGCAAGGGTGATGGCTACAGCTTTAATGTAGCTCTGATTTTGATTAGTGCAATGCAATTTCTAAGTTTCATTATCTACAAAAGATTAGAAGACTACAAGTCCCTGAGTTTGTCACACCTCACACTTAGCAATAAAACAAAATTCACTTTAAAAGCCTTATTAAACCAAATTTTATAAAAGCAGTTTTGCTTAATTATTTTAAAGAAAATATTATATAATAAGAGTTCTCGACTTGATATTTGAAAGAGCTAATATATCTAGGTCAGAGTCTTGCTATTGAATTTGTCTTAATCTAATATCTCCAGAATATACTTGCATTCTCCTTGGGACCTGGAATTCCTTGGGCAGGCATCAGAACACTTGATTGTATACTATACAAAGTGTAGGTTGTATATCAAACATTCTGCTCATAAACATTTGTACAGAAGGAGCATGTGTAGATGGATAGATCAACTGATGTTTGATAGGTTGACTATAGATTGATATATACATACATACATACATACAAGAAGTATAAGCAGTGCATTTGTCTTCTTGATTCCACTGCTGATTACTATTTTTATCTGGAAAACTTGATCATTTCATGTTCCTGAATTTGTACACGATTGAGGTAATAACAACACTAAGTCTGTGATATTCAACATATGTGTGGGTATCAACCCATTTGGGAGATGCATTTCAGATGCTTACATTATGATTCATAACAGTATTTAAATTACAGTTCTGAAGTAGCAATGAAAATAATTTCATTCTTGGGGGTTATCACAACATGAGGAGCTGTATTAATGAGTTTCAGTATTAGCAAGTTTGAGTACCACTGATCTAAGCAGTCGTAGACTATAACAATATATATGAGTATACCTAACACACTGACTGAATATTTAGTGAAGATGTCATATGTTTTTTTCTCTATGCTTCTGTAATTGTATCAGGTTATTTTTGCCACATCTATGGCTCATTAATGTTTTCATAATTTATTGAAACTATTTAAATACTCACAAATTTTTGCTCATTAGAAAGAACTAGTAGCCTGTTTCTTTAAGAAATGGGTTTCCAATTATTTTTTCTCATACTTAAAATAATCGGCACATGCAAAAGTCTCATGGAATGGGAAATACTGCAGGTTGCTAGAGTCAGTGGAACCTGATCACAATGATAAAGCTGTGTTTCAGGCCTGTGGGGGTGGCTTTGGTGACAAAGAAGGTAGATGAAGAGGCAAAGGAGGCTTCGGTAGAAGTCGAAGTGGAGACAGATGCAGAGGCTTCAGGGGCAGAAGTGGAGGAGGAGTTTGGCAAGATGGAGGCTTCCAGTCTGGGGGCTACCAGGGTCAAGGTGATGGCTGGGGAGGCAAAAGAGGAAACCAATCAAAAAAGAATGTGATAGTGGATCTGCATCAACAGGAAGGTGTCTTTATCTGTCTCAGAAAGGAGGATGCCTTCGACACAAAAAAATCTGTTCCTTAGAAAAGTCTATCTATGAGCAGAAGGTAGGATTTCAAATGACTAAAAAATGAGTACTGAGCTTGGAACTCAATTCCAAGCTGGTAGCAGCAATCCTTCACAATGTGGACCAGATACACATCAAGAGGGATGTTAGGGGCCCAAGATGCTCTACCTTGGAGCATTCTGAGGTACCAACAACTTCCATATCTGTTGTATCATCAGCCTGGATGATCTGATCTATGACGTTGAATTCTCTTACTACTCTGACTGTGACTTCATTAACTTGACCAAGAACAGAACCAATATTATTCATGAGATTAAAGATGCTCTGCATCCATACTAATACTCCATGCTTATTGTGATTATAGATGTAATCTTTGTTGATGTGGACCAGCCAGACCAAACACAGATTGTGGTCGTGATTCACACACATTCCTTCGTAATAGAGGACACTTTGTGATTTCCTTTAAAGCCATTGACTCTACAGTTTCAATAGAAGCTGTGTTGGCATCTGAAGTGAAGAAAATGAAACAATTGACAGTGGGCCCTACAAATGAAACTACACTGGTTGTGTGTACAGTCACCTTCCAAGGTGAACTGACACTCAGAGATGTCTGGATTTGAAGAAATGTGTGCTGCTATTGTAAAATCACAGGTTTTCTGTTTGGCTGGTTGTTTTGGTTTTGGGTTTATTCTATTGCCTTATCTGTGAAAAAATATATAAAATAAATAATTATCCACAGTCCACACTTGGAACACTCTCATGACACTGCAAAAAGAAAACTATTTTATTACAAGTTAATTTACACACATTAGGGGTTATCTACCTAATATCCTTTCTCCCTTCTCACTAGAATACTGTCATCCTTCATTGAAAACATTTGCTTTTCTTTAACTTTTAAATTCAAGACATTTGAGATAAGTCTCTTTTTTTTATAGTTTTCTTCTTTTTTTATTTGGTGATCTTACATCATGCACCCCATCAAATAAGTCTCATTGTAAATGCTGTGCTAAAACTGTCAAGTTATATATTGAGAAACTTTGTCTTCATATGCTCTCTCATCACTCATTTTGCTCCTTGATCCCTGTGTGTCTGCCATTTCCTCTTCAGTGACATCACATACTCCACAAGACCGCTTTTATAAATTCTGATGGTTTGGATGACAAGGTTTATGTCAAACACTTGGAAACCAGTTGGCACTGTTTAGGTTTGATTCATCCAACCTTAGAGCAGAAAGCACATTATCTTGAGTCACTTCCAGGTCATCCTCTCTGCTTTGCACTTGTAGTTGGGGATGTGAGTTCTTATTATAGTCTTACTCAGTATTGTGGATAATGCTCTGACATGATAAATCCCAACATCCTAGAAAATAAACAAAATAAACTCACTGTTCCTTCACTTAATAATAGTGTTTTATCACAGCGCAGAATAATAAATAACACATTTGTCTTGTCTTTTCAATAATAGATTGAATTTTATTTACTATCTGGATGAGCCATGTAGATAAATAAGAAAATGTTCTTTATTTCAAATGCTATTGAATAAAATTAAATATTATTTACATTTTATTAAAATAACAAGAGTTATTTACACAAACAAGAGTTTACTAATTTTTAATATGTAATAATGTGATAGGTTTTTATTTTTTATTTTTTTGTGGCCACCAACTATTTCCAAATCATGAAACAGAGATCTACTATTAGTTTGAATTCTCAGCCTAGCTTTTTTAAATTCAATGTAACCTCTTTCTCTGTATCTGCACTTTGTGACAGGTCTTTTTTTTTTTTTTTTTTTTTTTTTTTTTTTTTTTTTTTTTTTTTTTTTTTTTTTTTTTTTTTTTTTTTTTTTTTTTTTTTTTTTTTTTTTTTTTTTTACCATGTCTTACTCTCTTGCTATCCCTGTGTCTAGCTGGCTGATGGCTCTTGTCCTGGCATGTCTCTCATTCTCTTCTTGGCTCTCTCATTTCTCCTATTTGAGCCTGTAGTTCTCCTCCTATTTATTCTCTCTACCTATCCCTCTCTTGCCTAGCTATTGGCCTTTCAGCTCCTTGTTAGACCAATCAGATGCTTTAGGCAGGCAAGGTGAAACAAATGCAGCATGGAGAAGACTAATATATCCTTACATTAAACAAATGTAGCATAAACAAATGCAATACAGTTTTATAGAATTAAGGTAATAAGTCACAGCATAAACAAATGTAACACATCATTGCCTAGTTAAAATAATATTCCACAACCTTGTAATATGCTCGGCTACACAGCATGGTGCCACACACCTGTCATAACAACACTCTGGGAGCTAAGGGCATTAAGAGAATAAGGTTATAAATTTGTAGCCAGCCTAGATTATGCACATTGTAATATTTTGTCTCACTCAACAAAACCCTGGAGTTAGAGAGATGACTCAATGCATAAAGAAACTCATTGCCAACTCTGAAGACCTGAGTTGGATCCCAGGAACATATATCGGAAGGAAGAAACTGATTCCCAAAAGCTATCCTGTGACCTTCACCTTTACTCAGTTAAAGAAGTATTCTGCAGCACAAACAATGTAACAAATCACAACTTTACATAGTTAAAAAATATTCTACAACATATATTTCTGATTCTTATCATAGATTTACTTCTTGCTTTAGCATTCTAGGTTAAAAAAAAATCTATTATGCACCATTACATGCCTCCTTACTAACTTTGATAAACACATAAACATAAGTTTCATAGCTCTCTGCCCTAATTTTTTACTTTAATATTATTTTAAAAAATTAGATTAAAAAAATAAAACTCTTTATTTGATATGTAAAATAATCATACTTTAAAATAAAAGGTATTTTATTTTTATTAAAATAGAACATTTTCATGAAGAAATATTTGTATTATTTTATCAGTTAGATTAACATTTCTCAATTTCTTAATTTATTTAATGAAGGACTTAAAAGAGAAATTTTTAATTTTTTTCTTAGTAATTATTAATTATAGTAATACGAGATTGACCTAAATTTTCTTTTTAAGCATGAAATCCAAAGCTAGGGAAAACAATACTAGATTTAATTAAAAATAAAATTCATGATTTACATATACTATATAACCTGCTGCTATATCAGAAGTGTAAATAAACTCTTCTTTTTTTCCCAATTTACAATAAAAGAATTTAACTGTTTTTTTTTTCTTAACAGTTGCTTAGGATGTAATGAATGAGCAGGTGGTTGGGTAGTGGTGTTGACTGATGATGGTGAATTCACACTGAGGCTGACAATGCCTTTTATTGATAACCTTCTACCATCTGCTCTGAAGATTTATTCAAACCAAGGAAACTGCAGGAGAGAAGTGTGAATAGATGGTCTGTGAATCCCCAACCATGCTGAGATTTTCAAAGTGGATCAATGTTACTGTTGCTTTCCAAACATTTACATGGTTTGGGCTCAGAGCTGATGAGTTAACTTCCTTCATTACTTTATTTCTTGATAAGGACAGGAAGGTGTATCCTGAAATGTCACAGTTAGAAATGGAAAAGTGTGGTGAAAATGACTCTCATTAATAACTTTTATAAGTGGCTGTCACTTTCAGTCCATCTAAAGTAAATAGTCTAATAGCCATGGCTATCTCAATTAATGAAATTGAATGGGCAGGCTAGAGGATCAGATGTAACAATACTAAAGCTGTCAAAATAAAAATAGAATTTCTGTAAGAGTCAGAGATGGATAGGTGGGTAAAGACACTTGCTGCCAAGCCTGACAACTGAAGTGGCTCAACAAAAGTCCTGACTCCGGGGAACTGTCCCATGATCTCCACATCTATGTCATGTAACACACACACACACAGAGACATGCATACACATGCATACACTCACAGACACAAACATACATGGACCCACAAACACACATACATAGATACAAGTTCATAGAAATGCATGTATACACATGCACACACAAACAGATACCACACATAAGCATATATACATGCACACACAGACTCACACAGCCATGTATGATTATAGTATAAACATGCACACATATGTACACACATACACATCTGCATGTGGGAGCATACAGAGATGTACATGCACATACAAACATGCAGGCACATACAATCACACACACACACACACACACAAAGAAAATAAATGTTATAAAAATACTGTTCCCATGTTAGCAAATACTTTCTGGGCCTTGGAAGGTAAAGATTCAGTAAAATCTGGTAAAATGTTTGATCAAAGGAAGATAAATTCTGGGCGACACAACTTAATGATTTCAAAGACATAGAGAAGGATATGCAAGGCATCTCAGACATACAATCCAAGCATTTTGGTGGCCATGGTCAGGGGTTCAAGGACAGCCTGGGTACTGATGCAACTCCTCCCTTACATAAGGTAGAACACTTGTGTGTTAAGATCAAAGATGGTATGATATCAAAATTGAAGTTCAACAAGGACTTCAAATGCTGAATTAGTTAAGGAGTACAAAATAGATACAAATTCAGAACAAAAGAAAGAAAGTGCCACTCAAGAGAATTATTTGAGACAGCAAGAATCAATTTTAGAGTGATAGTTTAACATGTAGATGTTCATACCAGGGATGGGACTTTGTGAGCTCTTTCTCCGTCCATGCTGGATTTTTTTTCATGGCCTGATCTTTGCATGTCTTGAGAATGCAGGCACAAGGCTGTGAGTTTGTGTGTGCCAATAGCCCTGTTATGACTGACAAACACTGTTTAGTTGGATGATACCTTAAAATGAAATTATTTCTCCCCTCCTTCTGTCTTGTTGGTCCACTAACAAAAAATCAGCAGGAATGCAGAGGAGGAAGAGACAAATCACAACAGCAGATATAGGAGAAGTAAGATCCAAAGAGAATAATGGTATATTTTCTTAACTGGTGAATTTTCAGTAAATCTCTAGTTTTACAAAATATTGGTCTCAATCAAATTGAGTTCAGATAAAGTTAGGAAGCTATTTGCTAGTGACAACAGCCAGAAACTATACCATTTCACTGTTTATAACATCCACATTACCTGAGTTAAGCTTAAAGCTTGTTTGAAAATTTAAGGAAGGCACAGAGAAGCAGATCACCACAGAAGACTGTGACATAATTACAGTGAGGAAGCCCAAAGCAGACTGTGGAGAAGATTGCATCAGCTATTAACCACCAGCTGACGTGCTGTGTAGTGAGCAAGCCAGAGTAGAAAACTGAAGTTTCCTTCTAAACTGATGTCTCTAGAGAAGAGTGGTATACATATACAGAAAGTAGTTTAATGGGAATTTTTAAATAATTGCTGAATCAAAATGAAACTATGCTGACTCCACATATGTCTTCTATGAAGTCAGTTTACAGAATAACTTCAGTAACTTGAGAATGAAAGATAGTATCAATAGATATGGCAATGGTTTGAAACACACACACATGCATGCTCAAACACATACACACAAATAAATAAACACATAAACCCATAAAAACAGCAATAAAATTATAGTCACAAGTAAGAATGGTAAATTTTAAGGGTAGCAGCATATAAACATGGGGTGAAAATAATCATGACAAGTTCATTAAAGGCCCATATTTCTCACAAGTCACAAACTACAAGACATACAGATGTACATTGTATACATAGAAAGGAGTGCAGAACAGAGATTGTGTACCCAGCCCCTGAAATCCTGTTTAGAAAACAAAGTACTTCAAGTTAACACTAGAACAATTCTTAAGGAAAAATGAAACAATTGCTCAATGCTACTGAAATGTGAAAGGAGTATGTGATATAGATTCTCCAAAAATGAAACAAGCAGTATAGTTTAAATTTGATAACATAGTAATTAGATTACTAAAGCAAAAACATTTTCTGTTTAAATTTAGACATTTTCAAAATTAGTTGGTGGTAGCATCACTCCATCCAAGAACATGTTGACAGTGACTGAATAGGACAAGTAAAATGAGTGAGTATTCTAGTATGTGAAAGTCATCTCAGTCAAATACCATTAATAATCCTGTATTTAAGAAGTGCATACAAAAAAGAAAGGAAAGAACAAAGAAGGAAGATGAGCAGATAGATGATAAATAGATAGAGAGAGATAGATAGATAGAAATAAAATGAAATGGAAAAATAAAGGAAGGCTGGACTCAACTTATTGTTGTTGAGATTTCAAAATAAAAGGACATTTGAACTGAAACAAATCTGAAATTTTAAAAAATAGAAAGATTTCTTAATGAAATAGATAGTAAATATCCTTGAGGATACTATCAAATTTACATAGATACATTTTGCCTAGTATTTGCCATAATACAGATTATGCAATATGTGGCTACCTTTGAAAATAAGGATATAATATTCCATATGCAACTGTGTTTATATTAAAGTTCATACAATATATCCGATGCCTTAAGTACAAACAATTTCTATAGAAGCCAGAATATTGTCAGAAAATTTCATAGCTTATAAAGTATAAAACATAAAGTTATATTAATAATAAGTTATTGTTAGTAGTGAAAAGTGTTTTTCATTGACATGAAACCTACTATTTCTTTGAATCCAATGTTATTTAAACATATATTTTTGCCATATGTTTAGGAGCCTCAGTCAGCTACAGATACCCAAGACCAAGTTCTTAGAACAATAGAGATTTATTTACTCCAGAGGGACAGAGGGCATGAATAAGAGACCAAGACAAGAAATAGAGGACAAGAGAAAAGGAAAAAAGGAAAGGAAAAGGGATGAAAATAGGACTGCCTCTGGAAAGAGAGAGACAGACATAGTCCATACGTAAATGGTAGTTTATAAAAATAAAAAGAGCAACCCTATGTTTGGATGAGTTGTTAAATTTTGATTGGGCATCTTAATTAAGGTAGCCAAAAAGGGGCTTTTGGACTTCAAAACTTGGATAGCTAGACCTTGGTTGTAAGCCTCAGAAGGAAGAAATGGCCAAATTGAACAGAAGAATGGACCTAGGAGTCTAGCTTTAGGAAAATAATGTTTTCAGCAAGGTGGAGGAGAGATAATAAAAAGACAAAGCCTGTTTGCAATGTTTGCCATGATTTGCGAATGGTAGAGCCACTTCAGGGTGCCTTTCAGATTCTTACTGATTTCAGCAGGAATTTAATTCTTAAATGCTAAAAATGCATTTAACAAAAGTATCTTGTTGAAATACACTGTTGTTTCTACCAGTTTCAGAAAGCACTCTGAACACAGAATGTTATAACATAACATACTAAACTTAGAAATGAAGCACATGACCTAAAGCATAAAATCACTGTACAATTATTAATTAGTATTACAAATTTGAGATACATTCATCTTCAAAGCAATTTAATGCAAATTAGAGCAAATGATTAAGGAACAACATAATTATATCCAGCTTGTGACCTACCAAATTAGGCCATGACATATGCGTTAAAGCAGAAGGAAAAATAGACAAGTTAACTCAAATCATCCTCAAAGTTAACTAACTTTATTTTTTTATTATGAATAAAGAAGTCACATTTTCTATTCCTGTATATCCTTAATCAAGGTCCCTTCTCGCTTCCACCACATCAGGTCATTCTCTCTTCTCCACATCCCCCCCCAACAGGCGATCTCAACGTTCCAAGGTCCCAATATTGCTTAGTTCAGCCCCCACTCCTGGCAAACCCTAACCCTAACCCTAACCCTCCCTGTCTTCAGTTTTAAATTACAGGGGTACAAGTGGGTGCTCACAGAGCTCATGAAATGCTCCTCAGTCTTCCTGATTCTTACTCTGGTGGTAAGTCACATTCTGCCTCCTGATGGCATCAGAATTTGTAGAGATGATGTTGAGGTTGTGAAAACGGAAGCCACACAACCAGATTGGTGTTAAGGGAAGCAGCACATCTCTACCTTCCTTCATGTGATCAAGCATCCACCCTTTTATAACAGTATAGTTTCTAATAAGCACAGCACTGTGCATACATGTACTGTTTCAGTTTTCTCTCTCTGCTAAGCACAACCTTGAGGTAGGCCCTCAGGATTTTCGTGCATGTGGATGCCTGTCTCCACACAAAACTTCACTTTCTTATCCTTTTAATATATTGAATATTATGTATGACACATAAAATAACTCAAAACTAATTGGCAGGTGTTCAGAGCATTAAAAAGGACAGAGACTCAACTCAGCACAAAAAATTTATTTTACAGGTTGTTTGAAGTGCCCTAACTTTCTTCACACACAATCCTATCACTGTCACCATCTCAATATTCTGAGCCCTCCAGGAGAGAAGGTCCCCAGTTCATCTTCCCACACCTCTGTATCGCTCCGTAACTTCTTCCAAAAATAAACATTGCTTCTCTCTAAGCAAGAAAGTGGACATGATCAAAATATTTTATATACATATATAACTGAATAGTATAGACATCTTTCTACAAATAAATTATTAAAAAATAATTTCAAACTCCATGGAAAAAATTTTATGCTGAGGAAAATTAATATTTGTAGGTATTTATCTAAGCTTGACTATTAAACTCAGGCATTGAATTTGGAAAAAAGTTCAACAATGTGCTTTGATGCAGGATCCAGTTCATGGAAAGAAGTTTTTCTAAACCTTTTATACGTATTCAGTGTGTTTTTATATTTGTGTGTGTGCGTGTGTGTGTGTGTGTGTGTGTACATGTGTGCATCAGAGTGCATCCACTCACTATGGTGTTTTTCACAGAGCTTAGGGGATAACTAATGAGAGGCAGGCATCTCTCCCATTCTGTCATTGATACTGTTTATACTTAGGCACTGTAGCTGTGCCTTCTTCCACTGCTATTTCAGCCAGAAACTGCAACTCCACTGTTACATGTCTGTTTATCTAGCAGCTGTCAGGCCACTCAGGAAGCAATGTGGTGAGCATTCTATTCCCACAAGCACCAGCTGTGTCACTGCTGCTAAAGGTAGCTTTAAGTAAATCTCCATCATTCTAATTATGAATAAGACTTAAGATTTGATGGCTGGAATGAAAATCTGTCAGCTCCAATACACTGAGGAGCAACGAGGGTTACCTCACTCCTTGCTGACATCTGGCAAACTTCTGCTTCTGCTCTGCCAAACCAAAAGGCTGTCCCACTCCAAACTCCACCCTACTACTTCCTGTGTCTCTCTATCTTTCCCAGATGCCTTACAAAGCTCTACGATTACTGTCTGTCAACTAGTTGCTAATGCAGCCTCCTAACCCAAGATTAATTTTATTTAATTAATGCAAAGGCAAACTTGGTGTTTATAGTCTGACCAAATATCCCCCATCACATTGGTCTGTGATTTAGCTCAGGTTGCTAGGCTAAGCCTCTACCCACAGAGGGTCTTGCTGTCCCACCTTCTCTCTAACAGTTATTAATTCGATGCTGAGATTTCAGTCAGATTTCCTGCCATCCAATGAAAACTGTCCTGCCAAGAGAGCATTACTAAGCTACTTCAAAAAGATAGCTATCTCCTTTGCAGCAGAGATGGTCATAGTACTAGAAGATGCAATGTCAGATGATATAACTTCAGATGCTCAAGTCTGAGCTATCAAAATCCCTAATTTCTACAATTTCAAAAGTCTAAACTTCTTCATAATTATGGCATTAAAAATAAGACCCCAAATGACAAATACCTGATGCTGAGCTGCCCCAAATTCTAATTTCCGGGAAGAGCAAGCAGTGTGAGGATGTTGATGATTGAACTCTAGAGAAGTTTATCTGATAGATAAAAGTCATTATTGAAAGAGCAGAACCAACACCATCCTGAGAACAGGCCTCCATACAGTGTGTGTGTGCGTGCGTGCGTGCGTGCGTGCGTGCGTGCGTGCGTGTGTGTGTGTGTGTGTGTGTGTGTGTGTGTGTGTGTGTAGTGGGGGACTGAACTGAACTTAAGCCCCCAAAATGTGCTGTGACAGCAGAATTAAAAGCAAACATCCTGGATACAGTCAATCAGGAGGCATGGTAGTAAAATTTAAGAAGAGTCAGTGTCTCTGCAGACATACCATATCTTGCCATAAATCCTGTCAGCATTCTACAACCGTTAGCCATTTTGTACCTTTAGCCTGACCAATAATTTTAAAAGATTACCTCACTCTACACCTCCTTACACAATCCTAGAATGGCAAGGTAGACAGCTCCTTCCTTGTTGTTTTTGCCTATATAAGCCCTTTGTAATCAGACTCATGGCTTTCTTCTTCACTTGCTATAATTGGAGTGCTGGAAGAAATCCTTGCCCAGGCTCCAGTAAAGGAACCTTTTCCTATTTATTTGCATCGGGAAGTAGGCTCTGTGGTTTTGTTGTGGGTCTTGAGATATGGGCACAATAATGATGGAAATGATAGCTTCAAAATGGTTCATTTCTATTCACTGGTACTGTCCTAACTGAGGAGGTTATAAAGATCTTTCAATGAATTAAAGTCACATTTGCCTGATGACGTCTACATAATTGCTGACTGCCACAAAACACTTGTGTGTAGAGAAGACAGAAACATAATGGACTGATGATGCTACCAGTTCTTTCTTACAGATTTGTGCCTATATTCAAGTTTATGCTGGTTGTATTTCCATTCACCCACAAACATAGGGATCCTGTGCTCAGATGTCCAAATTAGTGAGAACATTGTTCTTGGTACATATTACATGTTTTTATATCAATGAGAACATAAAATTCAATTTGTTATGGTGATTTTCTGAGAAAAAAACCTGTGCTCTAAAAAGAAATAAATGAAACCACTGTATCATAAGACTATTAACACTAGGTAATGACCAAAAAAATTGTCTAAATCATAAGGGCTCCGAAACTGCCCGTATTTATCCCTGGGTAAATTTTTATATAATAGATTCTGTTATTTATTTGCTTATTGACTGCTGTTTGCCTTTTGTTGTTGTTGTTTGGTTGGGTTTTTAATCTCGGGTACAATTTCAATATTGTAAATCTTGATATTTAATTTTTTATTATTAACTATTTTTTGTTCATCAATTTTAATAAGCTTTATTTGTAATCCTCAAATAAGGCAACACTTCATTCCATAAAAATCAAACAAACAAACAAAAACAATTAATGCTCCCATGTTTCTAAGGAGTTTGTTTTTTCAGAAAAAGAAAGTCTTGGAGAAAACAGAACAAAAGGAGCATTGGCCATTTTGACATCTCTTTCCTTGTAAGGCAGAGAAACCACAGCAGAAAAAGTGGTTAACATAAGTACTGGTTACATCTGTTCAAAGCTTAAAGCAGAGGGAACTTGTCAGTTGAAATTTACCTGTTATCTCCTAATCCTTAATATTAGTTTATCTATATACATATGGTTCTTTCTACAGTGTGTGTGTGCACATGTGTGATGTGTGTGATAAAATGTATCACTGGTATGTGTAAAGTTCAGAGGACAGCTTTGTGAAGTAACTTCTCTCCTTCTTCTTGAACTTGGGTTCTAGGATGACAATCAGGTTTCATGGTTTACATGGCAAGCAACTTTACCTGCTGAGCCATTTCCTGGCATAGATTTTAACATTTTCCTTCTAAAAGATTTGTCTCTATATCTTAGTCTAGCTTGTTTAGAGGTGTGAACTTCAGGCAAATTTCAGAAAGCCATTTTTGTTATCGGATTTATTTGCAAATTTGACCCCTGAATATAAATTTCTCAATCCTTCCTCATCTGTGTACTTATAAGGAGAGAACTTCTCAATATATAGCAACCATATTTGTGCATCTCCATAAATCTTCATCATAGAGATGAAAAAATACATCTCTGGATATATAACCTCTTTGGGGAATGCATATATGACAGAGACCTGGGCAGAATTTAGATGGACAGCTTCAAATACAGCTTGTCTACCATGGTGTTTCATATAGCCATATTTACAAGTGTGAGCACAATGAGTTATTAGACATAGTAACATACATTTATATACTTTTACTTTTGACTTATGAATATGTTACTGTGTAAGTATTATAACCATGAAATTGTCATAAATACAATAGACTATATATGTTTAAAAATATGTTACTTCTATTCTATTATGCAAAATAGAAAGTGTCGTATTCTGATTTTGTTCTTAATCATTTGTAACTACTGTGTAAAATCCAAGTACATGTCTTCTAAGTAATTTTAAAATAACTTTTTCCACAGTTTGTGGGATTTTTCCTATTCACAAATTTAGCTTCCTACAGTTTAGACTTTCAGAGTTTTGACCCATTCATGTTTTAGGACTATGGGTGTGGTTCAGTTGTGTCTTTGGGGATTATAGTGTGAGTACTGTCTGTTGCACGGAATAGACAGCATTTACCCATTCACACAAAAATGAAGGTCATTTCTGTCTTCTGCTGGGATCATATTCTACTTAACCAAGAAGGAAAGTTAGCTTACTGAGAAAGAGCAAAAGGAAAATATATTCCTTAATATTGGTTGTTTTAGTTCCATCAACTCAAAGATATGAGCTAAAATTTTTGAGTTATATTCCTACTCAATGACTTCCTAAGTATATATGTTAAAGAATTAACTGGAAGATCTGATTCAGGTAATCAAACATAACTGTAATACAGAGAAGTACATGTCTTCAACAGCAAATTGTTACCCTTTCTCAGGAGCAAAATAAATCACAGTCAGCCATACAGTGCCTCTGCCAGCGTGTGTCTCTTTTGCTGAGTTAAGTGTGGAAGTAAATAGACAAATAAGTCAGTCTGTAACATCAAAAAGACTGGGGACAATATTTTCTCTTTTTGGTATTTCTCCAATTGAAGAATGTCTAACAACATATGTCACAGTAAAACTAGGAAGAGAAGTTGGTGGGCTGTAACATTTTAATTGAATGAAGAGAAAGGATTTGAGACTTAATAAAGTTTCTGGTTATCGGTGCCTCAAATTTATAAAGTAGGGTAGGAATTGCAAGTCTGTTTCATTAATATGTTGTATTAAAAATGGGCCAAGCTTCAGATTCTGCAAGATAATGGAGGGGAAAAATGGCTTATCCTTGCAAATTGGCAACTTAAAGACTCCACAGCAACATAAGTGTTTTTAGACACTTGATCTTCCTTTGTGGACAAGAGAAAGCATGCCAAATTTGCTTGTCCTCAATGGCTTATAATCTTTGATAGTTGCTTAACAAAAAACCAATAATGCGTTTAAAAAGCTAAAAGTTTATACACTTCGTGAAAATGTTTGAATTTTATACAAAGTTTGACTTAGGAGCCCCTGGGCCAGTATTAAAAAAACAAGACTTCCCTTCGGTCTCTAAGACAGGAAAACCATAGACCTGAGAATCTCAGTGGCAAAATGGATTTTGAATGGCTGAATGTAAGACATTAAGTTTCTTTGCTCTTTGGGTTGAAAAATTAACTTGTCAAATACTAAATTCATTCCTTTTCTTTATAGACTTTTATGTTCTGGTTTGTTGTGAAAAAAAAAAAAAGGCAGCCACAGATCCAGTAATGCATGTAAGTAGAAAGCAAATGCAGAGCACATGTGCATGTAAATGGGATAAGGGAAATAAGGTGTTGAACACCACTGGTGATAACTAGACATTTAGTGGATTGGTAACCACAGTAACAAACTCATGTTATTGCAAAGTTTTTTCAAGTTATCATTGAACATCAATCGTTGAGATAAATTCTCTCTAAAATATAAAATTTATTTTCTGCACATGAAAATAATTCTGACAAAATAAACATCTCATCCCCTAATCACTCTTAGTGTTCTTGTCAGTGATGGTAAGTACCCAATACTAACTTTTTAAAAGAATAATCAGAAACCTTGAATAACCCTATCAAAAAATGGGGTTCAGATCTAAAAAGGGAATTCTCAGCAGAGGAACTACGAATGGCTGAAAGGCACCTGAAAAAGTGCTCTTCATCTTTAGCCATCAGAGAAATGCAAATCAAAACAACTTTGAGATACCACCTAACACCTGTTAGATTGACTAAGATAAAAGGTACAGATGACAGCTT
>PVIH01011616.1:0-68138 GCA_004025045.1 Sigmodon hispidus
CACAGGCAAATGGATGGATTTGGAGAATATCCTCCTGAGCGAAGTATCACAAACTCAGAGAGATAAGCAGGGGATGTACTCACTCACTAGTGGTCTCTAAACAAACAAACAAGAAAAAAAGCCAAACATGCCCAAGCAGCAAACCACAACCACTGAATAGCTTGGGATCAGAAACACCCTGGACTGACCCTTCAAACCCTAGTCCATCTATAGGAACACCTGACTCACTCTTGAGGGAGGGGGGACAAAACTGGATTTGGCCAGGAGTGAAGACTGATCCAAGCATTATTGGGCCAGTGTGACCATAGGACTGTCTGCTCCCTGTCAAGGGAGGGGATGGAGAGTTGCAGAGAAGAAAAATGATCAGATTTGGTGGGAGGGGGAAGAGACCTTCAATAAGGATATACAGGGATGGAAAAAAAATTCAGAGGGAAAGCTGAACACAAAGAAAATATATGTGTAGCAATCTTATTTGCATTTCCATCGTTGATAAGCCATGCTTATGATTATTATTCTCTGTATAGTTATTGTTAACTCTTCCGCATTTTTAAATTCTTTGTACTGTTTTTTTGATAAATACAAAATAAAGAAGGAAAAAAAAAAGCTAAACCAAACATGTAGCAAAGCATGTTTAGATATTCTCTAGATTCTTCACAGGCAAACTTATTATTTTATTGCTCAGAACAGTGTTTAAATATGTAGGTGTTACACATCCAACTACTTTTTCATTGACAGAACTTTAATGTTCTTAGAGAATCAGTCTAACAATCTTCTAGTTGCACAATCAGCATTTATAGATTTTCTAACTAATAAGTGGAAAACAAAATATGTTTGTTTGTATTAAACTCCCAAGTCTAGAAGGATTTTTTGTTCTTTTTGGTGGTTGTCAGTGTTTTCTAATTGAATAGTAGAAGAATTATAGTTTCTAAGTAGCCGTTTGTTAAACTAACAGAGTTTGAGACCAGTGAAGTTATCTTTGAATAAAATAATTTTATTTGAAGAATAAAATTAATGATAAATTTATCAAGAATTTTGGAACTCATAGGTGCTACCGTGGCTGCATAAAGACCTACTTTTTCTGGTGGGGAGGACACCAGAGACTCTGAGTTAAAACAAGTCTAATCTGACATTTTGGAATAATCTAAAAGAATATATCTAGCATTAGCTAATTAATTATTACTTTCAAAATATTATAGAGAAATACCTAAAATAAACTAATAGCTCACTCAATTGTGGTGCTTAAAATACATGTTGAGGCATAGCTCTTGAGAAAAGCATTCAGCCTACAAGCATTAGGACCTTGTTTCAAGTCTTTGGAACTCTCATAAAAGCAAGAATGCTCAAACTCACAATAATAAATTGTTTGTATAAATCTTTAGTAATTAAAATGCATTAATTTGCCTTTCAAAATGAGAGAGAACATAATTACTATAAAATAAAATTGCAGAGACAACCACCTGTAAGAAGATTTTCAAGAAGAGTATAATAAAACAGTGTAATTACTGTGAACACAGGGTATTTAAATATCACTGATAATGTGAAAACCAATAACATGACTGTAAGTTATGGTTGGAATCTGTATTGATCAGTGAACCTTATACACTTGTACTATTTTACAGACTTAGAGCTAGTTATAAAAATTGGCTTTATCTTTTGGAAAGGGTATTAATTATGTGCTTTACATACAATGGGGGAAAATAAAGCAAGAAATTAAAAGCACTTAAGTTTTTTACTTATAAAAATTATATATGGATCTAGGTTATAAAGAGTATGATATAGTAATAACATGCCTTTTAGAGAGACAGAGCATCATTTATGTTTGCTACAGATGTTATTTGAACATATGATCCTGTCTGAAATTTTGTGAGTTTAGATATGAAACAAGGCTAATTTTACTTTGCTTTGATCACAGTATATAATGCAGTATCAAATACAAGATAACCTATTCTTCATAATAGGTAGTACATATTCAAAGATTAGTAGCATATGTACTTCTCTTTTTCCTTTGTTTATAAAGATTTTAAGAATAAAATAATGTTGTTCCTTACAAATAATACTTCTTGAATGACTCATTAATATAAAGTAAGATCACCTGAAAAAGCCATTATTAATAAACACATTTGTATTTTTAAAAATTTTTAATTAGCATTTTGCCAATAACACAAGTTGAGAAAAAGTTAAATAATTATCCAGAGAATACAACTTATTGAACAAGATCCTCTTTGTAGTTATTTGTAATAAACAATGACTTAGCTAGTTGAAACCATAAACCAAACACTTGAGGAAACTTCAGATAATTGTATAAAGGTGTATCTCAAATAATCATAGTTATTATCTTATGTTATTTACTAATTTTCTTATAGTAATTAAATAGAGATCCTTTAATAGTTCTTGTCCAGGAATAAATACCCCAGAAGCTACTTGGATTTACAGGAAACTGACAAAAAAAAGTAGGCACAAAGCCATACAAATATTTGGGAAGTATCTTGGGCTTAAAGTATGAACATTATGAGGATGAATAAAAATGCTTGTTGAATCTGAAAGAAGTCATTTCTAATGAAATTCTACCTACATAAAATGTGTGTCCAGGGAGACTAGGAAACTACCATCCTTATTCCAGTACCTATATCCTAGTGTTTCATTTCTGTGTGTGAACACCTAATAACTAGGCCCTTTTAGATGAATTTCACATAATGTTTCTACCACAGTATTTCCCACGTTAGTTGGGCATTTTTTCCAGACCCATTAGTATATTGAGTACCAATGCTGGTCTTTCAGTTGAGATGATACTTATATTTCACTTTATTTTAGTCTTTGAGAATTTTTTAAATATATAAAAATGAGATCACTTTAATCCTCATGTTCTTCTCAAGTCTTCCCTACACAACTCCTCCTGGATTCATATTTGTCTTTTTTCCTTCAACTACCCATAGGTATGCGGACATCTATCTGGAGACAAGAAATGTACTAGTGGCCATAGATTCGATAAAGAAGAGTAATTTTTTCCTAGAAAGCATTAATTGCCAATAGTTTCTCAGTAGAATGGAAGAGAAATGCCCAGATTATACCAGATAAAATATATATTTTCACTAAACTCCCATTTTCACATTTAAAGATTTACAATCTTGACAAGAATCTAACATAGAAAATTGTCCTTCTATTGTATAAAAGGAGGGGAAAGACTACCATATCAATCTGTTTACATATTAAACTTGATAGAATCAATGCAACAACAAAGCTATTACCACCCATTCATTATACCACAACAGTAATAAAATACTTTTATTTAAGAGTCATGTTCAAAATTAATTAAAATGATGTTTCTATGAGTCTACAATGACATTAAACTAATTCCACAAATTAGTCTAGGGAAATCCCGTATTATCAGATATCCTCATATGTTAAACCATTTTTTGAAAAGATGTTCAGTGAGAGATGTTCAGTGTAACATAATATGAACACTGGAAAAGACACTAATCTCAATTTGACTCTAATTAGATGTGTGACATGGGTAAGTGAGTCTGAGAAATTATTTCTTTTTTCCGTAATATGGAAGTTAATAATTCTCAGTATGTTAGTGAAAACTGAATGATAAGAGAATATATAAAGGCATCCATCTATTATATTTAAAAATTCAAAATGATTGTAATACATATGCAAATCATAAAGTATAACATCATTTGTGACCTCACTTATTTTTGTAGCTACAAAATTACCACTTAAAATTCCATACTGTAACAACCATTCTGGATTTTATTTTTTTTCATAAGGTTCTCTCTATGTAACTCGCACTGGCCTGGAATGCACCACATAGGCCAGACTGGCCTCAGAATGAGCTATGCCATCGTCTGCCTGCTGAGTGCTGGCACTGATAACCCATGCCACCATGATTGTCCCTTATCTTCTTCTCATACTCTCATACTTTTTAACTTTTATTATATCTCCAAATGCTATATGTTTAGTGCTTTTATACCATAAAAATTACATATTTTAAATATACATTTTTTTCAGTGTTTTGTGGAGACAGCATTTCTATGTGTAGCTTTGGAGCCTCTCCAAAGCAGTTCTGGAACTGGCTCTGTAGACCACATTGGCCTGAGACTCTCTGTGTCATCTGCCTGTTTCTGTCCCCTGAGTGCTGAGATGAAAAGTGCATTACCATCCTCCTGAGCGAGGTATCACAAACTCAGAAAGATAAGCAGGGGATGTACTCACTCACTAGTGGTCTCTAAACAAACAAACAAGAAAAAAATCCAAGCATGCCCAAGCTACAAACCACAACCACTGAAGAGCTTGGGATCAGAAACACCCTGGACTGACCCTTTGGATCCCACATCAACTATAGGAACACTTGACTCACTCTTGAGGGAGGGGGGATAAAACTGGATTTGGCCAGAAGTGGAGACTGATCCAAGCATTATTGGGTCAGTGGGACCATGGGACTGTCTGCTCCCTGCCCAGGGAGGGGATGGGGAGTTGTGGAGATGAAAAAATGACCTGATGTGGCGGGGGAAGGGACCTTGAATAAGGATATACAGGGACAGAAAAAAAAAATTCAGAGGGAAAGCTGAATACAAAGTAATTTAATGTGTAGCAAACTTATTTGCATTATCACCCTTGATAAGTAATGCTTATGATTTTTATTTTCCTTATAGTTATTGCTAACTTACCAGCATTTTAAATTCAATTTACTATTTTTCTTGATAAATACAAAATAAATTAAAAAAAAAGAAAAGTGCATTACTACCACCTGGTTTACCTATTCTTATGCCTTGTCTTATTCTGACAGTGTAATACTGGTAAAATCACTGAGTTGTCAAGATTTTATTGCTACCTGCTTTTTCAATCCTGTAACATTCCATGTATTACTTTTCTATTTGTTTAACAATTTCTCTCTCTGTAACCATTTCTTTTTTTTATTTTTTATTTTGCCATTACAAAAGGAAAGTGTCTAAAATTTTTACTTCTTACATTTTGAGCCATATGTATAGGTTACAAACTCAAGGAAGATTGCTAGGATCACCATATTGCTAAATGACAAAAATGTGAAATATGCTCCCAATAGTGGTACTGATTCCCAATGACACTATTAATGTACTTCTCTCTAGGGAGGTCCCCATACCAACAGCATCTTCTGGACTCAGAAAAAAATTGTCTTTATATCACAGTATCAAAAGGCACTGTGCTAAATTGAATACTTTTTTGAGTTGTTTTATTTTAGCCATTCACATGTATACTTTTGTTAAATATTTTCTTATTTCTTTCTAATTTCTCACATTGAATTATTTTGTCTTATTAACATTTTAAAAGGTTCAGGATATTGTTGAAATAATCTCAGGTTTGTTGAATATTTTTGTACTTTATACTTTATAAGGTATTTATTCTTTTGACATCTTGAAATTTGCAGGCAGATGGATGGAAATCGAAAAAAATCATAATGAGTGAGGTAATTCAGACCCAGAAAAATAAACACAGTGTGTACTCACTCATAAGTGGATAATAGACATAAAGCAAAAGATAACCAGGCTATAGTCCACAACTTCAGAGCAGCGAGTTAACAAGGAGGAACTTGAGAGACAACCATTGATCCTGCTGGGAAGGGGAAATAGATAATATCTCCTAAGTAAATTGGGAGCATTGGAGGAGGGTAAGAGGAGCTGGGAAGAGAACAGGAAGAAACAAACTGGTAGAGTTGGGGGAGGGACAGAGAAGGAGAACAGCTAAATACATAGCTTGATAGAGGGAGTTATTTTGGGGTTAGGGAGAAGCCTGATGGTAGGGAAATTCCCAGGAATCCAGAAAGATGACCCTACCTAAGAAGCCAAGCCATAGTGGAGAGGATGTCTGAACTGGACTTCCTCTGTAATCAAATTAATGACCACCCTAATTGTCATCATAGAACCTTCTTCCAGCAACTAATGGAAGCAGATGTAGAGATCCACAGCTAAGCACTGGGTCCAAAGCTCCCAGTCTAGTAAAGAGAGGGAAGGGAGGATTACATAAGCAAAGGGATAAGTATCATGACAGGGAAACCCACAGAGATGACTGACTCAAGATACTAGGTGCTCATTGACTCTGGACTAAGAGCTGGGGTACCTGCATGGGACCAAACCAGGCTTTATGAATGTGGATGACAGTTAGGTTGCTTGGGCAGTTTGTGCGTCCTTCAAAAATGGGAGCAGAACTTATCCCTGGTGCATGAACTGGCTTTTTGGAGCCCATTCCCTATAGAGGGATACCTTGCTCAGCCTTGATACAGGGGAAAGGGACTTGGTCCTGCTTCAACTTGATAAGCCAGACATTGTTGACTCCCCATGGGAGATCTTATCCTCTTTGAGGAGTGGATAGGGGAAGCTGTGGTGTGAGTGGGAGAAGGGAATGGAGGAGGAACAGTGGTTGGTATGTATAAAGAAAAAAGGTTTTAAATAAAAAGTGTTTATTTTTGTCTTATATATGTTGTTCTTTTATCTTCAAGTTAAGATAATATATAATATAAATTTATTTATAAAGAAATCATAAATCATTTTTCTTTGAATTTATGTATTTATTCATGTTATTGTTATTAGTACATTAATTTAGATATTTCTGGTAAAAAGTTTATCTTTTTTCTCATTTTTTATTATTAATAAAGTCTCATTTTTTTTATCCATGTATCCCCTTGTTCAAATGCCCTTCCCCACCTACCCCTACAAGTCAATCTTCTCCCCATCTCCTTACCTCCTCCCCGGCAAGGACAGGGGGACCCAGGGTCCCATGGTTGCTTAGTTCAGCATCCACTCCAGGCAAATCCACTTTCCTCATCCCCACATCAAGCCTGGTTCATGTGTTCCTCTCGAGGGAATGGGCTCCAAAGTGCCAGTTCAAGGTTCTTCAGATCCCAAGCTGTTCAGTGTTTGTGGTTTGCAGCTTGGACATGTTTTGCTTTTTGTATAAAGTCCACTAATGAGTGAATACATCCCCTACTTATCTTTCTGGGATTGTGAAACCTCGTTCATGAGGATAGTCTCCAAATCCATCCATTTGTCTGCAAATTATAGAATATCATTTTTTCTTATTGCTGAGTAGTACTCCATTGTGTAAAGTGTCAGGTGTTATCTCATAGTTTGTTAATACATTCTTCAGTTGAGGGGCATGTAGGTTGCTTCCAGGTTCTTGCTATTACAAATAATGCTGCTATGAACATAGTTGGGCTAATGCCATTGGAGTGCAAATGTGCATCTTTAGGGTATATGCCAAGTAGTGGTATTGCTGAATCCTTGGGGAGATTGATTCCCAGTTGTCTGAGGAACTGCCATACTGCATACCAGAGTGGCTGAACAAGCTTACACTCCCACCAACAATGAAGGAGTGTTCCCCTTGCCCCACAACCTCTCCAGCATAGGTTGTCATCTGTAACTTTTATCTTAGCCAATCTGAAAAGTGTCAGGTGTTATCTCAAAGTTGTTTTGATTTGCATTTCTCTGATGGCTAAAGAAGTTGAGCACTTTTTCAAGTGCCTTTCAGCCATTTGTAATTCTTCTACTGAGGATTCCATTTTTACTTCTAAACCCCATTTTTTTATTAAAAAGTTATTTTGTCTTACAATACATTCTGACCACATTTTCCCCTCCCTTTACTCTTTCCAGTCCATCTCCCCACTTTCACTCTTCCTCAGATCTAATATTTTGCCATTTTCCTTCAATAAAGAACAGGCCTCTCAGGGATATCAACAGAACACAGCATAACAAGATGCAATAAGACTAGACACAAACCCTCATATCAATGCTGGGCTGAGCAAATCTACTAGGAGGAAAAGTCCCAAGAACACAGACATGCTCACCTTCCACTGTTAGAAGTCACATAAAATCCTGGGCTGGAGAGATGGCTCAGAGGTTAAGAGCACTGACTGTTCTTCCAGAGGACCTGAGTTCAATTCCCAGCAAAACCACATGGTGGCTCACAACCATCTATGATGAAGTCTGGTGCCCTCTTCTGTAAAACTGTATGCATAATAAATAAATAAATCTTTAAAAAAAAAAAAAAGAAGTCACATAAAATCCACAAGATAAACAACCATGTTACATATGTAGAGGACCTAGAATTGACCTATGCAAGGCCTGTGATTGCAGATTCAGTCCCCGTGAGCCTCTATAAACTTTGCCCAGTTGATTCTGTGGGTTGACTTCTAGTAAAGAGGTTACGTTTTGACAAACAATGTCTCTTTATAGAGATGGAGGTGGAGAGGAGAGGAAGGAGGAGGGAGAAAAGGAGGAGAGAGAGAAAAGGAGAGAGAGAGGGAGAGACAGAGAGAGAGGGAGGGAGAGAGAGGGAGAGAGAGAGAGAGGGAGAAGAAGAGAGAGAGAGAGAGAGAGAGAGAGAGAGAGAGAGAGAGAGAGAGAGAGAGAAAGAGAGAGAGATTGTTTTTTGTTGGAGACTAGCCTTCAAATTGTATTCCTCTTTCCTTAGCCTCTCCAAATGGAAATGCTATAAACACAGAACGCCACACTTGGAAATGTACCCTCTTTTTCAAAAGGATTCTGATCTCCTGTTCATTAGCTTTTCATTTTAACACCTTTCTTGCTTAATGAAATCACTTAGTCTATGACACTTTTAGTGGTTCAGTGTAATTTTTTATAAACACCAAAGTAAAATTCAAACTACAGGAGACACTATGCTGTTAATATGATGGAGGAGTTTATGGAGTTCACATTAGGGTTTTCATGATGCCCTGCAGAAGGTCTTCTGTTTAGAACGTCCTCGATGGCCTCCGTTAGCCTACTCTGCTGCCCCAGGGCTCTCATGGCACACACCTTTGAAGCTCCTGTATGAAAAGTCATTAGGTGAATGGAAATGAGAGAAGGAAGAGAAGGAGGAAGAGAGTAATTTTGTAAAAAAACCAAAACAAAAACCAAGTATTTATTGGCTCCTGGAGAGCAATTTTTTTCCCATTAGTCATCAACCTCTTTGACCCATGTCATGACCTTTGTCTGTAATTACCTCTAATTGAGGTAATACATTTGTTAATACACTGAAGGACCAGGAATATAGAAATGCTGACCTTTTAAATGATGCTCTTTTAAAATTATTAATATATAGAGAAAAATTAAAAATGACTTGTCAAATATATCATTCTTCATGCGATTAGCCGCAAATAATGAAATAATAGATGGTCAGTTTTGTGTTACTTTTTGTAGCCCTTTCAGTTTGTATACAAACATGATTATTGCAATCTAGCCTTTGTGTCACTTCCTTACCTAAGATTTAATTTATTAGGCCTTTAGAGGAATATATTTGCTTTGCATTATATTTGCTTTCTGGTGTCCATCTCCATGAAAAACTTAATGAAATCAAAGGGAGATTCATAGTTTAGCTTGACTGCTTTTCTTTTAGGTTATCTTCTACTTATCCACGGACAGTAGAGGTAATGAGACCATCTCATGTAGATGTTGTGTAATGTATCTATGGAGATCTGTATCACTGTTATTATATATATTTGTATATATATAATTTTATGTACAACTCTGTTAACAACTATTAAAATAAACATGTTATATTTAAACTACAAATTAAAACAGAATTTTATATTAAAGAAAAATGAACATAACCTATTCAATGTCATATATCTTCATGATTAAATTTATAAAATAGAAATGCATAAATTTTGGAAATATTCTATCATAGAAAATTAGAACTGTTTTGTCCCTTGATCTTTTTCTGACACCTAAAGAAAGTATAGTCTTTGATTCTGTTTCTTTTAAAATACACTGAAATCACTAAACATTTTCACAGAGCTAAACTGATAAAATTATGTTAAAAGATGCATAGGACAAGGTTAACACCTTATAAAACGAACTGAGGTCTTTATTAATTCAGATATGGGAGGTTGTTATCATAACACATTGCTTATGTTTCTGTGGTGCTTAACTACTTGTTCCCATTTGCATATGCATATTGAGACAATATCATTTCATTATTTTCTGTGCTAAGCCTCCTAAGTGTAATTATGTAAGATCTGGGTTATACATATTTTAATTATCTATTTTTATTATTTTCATACATGCTTCATCAACTTCTGAGAAATACATATTCCCAATTACAATGCATTTCTAGTGTAAACAAATATTTATTAACTTATCCAATTCAATATTGTGAATTTTGTAACTTAAAAAATAAATGTGAATAAGGATATACATGGATAGAAAATGTGACTTTATTCATAATAAAAAATTTAAAAATATATGTAAATGTGAATTATAACCTACAGTATGGAGAAGGCATTCAAATATACTCAGTTCTTTTTCTTTCTTAATTTTAATAATTTTATATCTGTTATCTCTTATAAAATCACTCCCCTGAGTCTTTCCTTTTATTGACAATACAATTTTCTCTCAGATAATTTATTCTCATTACAATTTCCACTCCTTTTTTCATCCAAATTTTTCTGCACCTCCACTCATATTTACATTTCTTCCTTTTTTTGTCTCTCATTAGAAAGAAAATGCTTCTGAGCGATAACAATAAGATAAAATAATTATAATTTAAAAAATAAGTCTTTTATTATGTTTTTGGCTCAGACTTTCTGGTCTACACCAGAGGTTTGACAGGCAGTCTGGAGGTCCAGCAGAAATGCTTGCAGTCACACAGAGACATACAAATGCTTACATTAATTTTCTGCATATAACTTGCTAACTTCTTCATATGAACTCATCCCATCTTGCTCAGCTATGCAGCTCAGTACCTTTCCTTAGCAGCATTTCTTCTGAGTCTCCTGGCAGTTCTGGTGACTCTGTGGTATCTGTCTCTGCTCTGAGATGTTGTGAGTTTTCTTAGCTTAGTAGCCCCATCCACACTTTCTGTCTGCCTTTGGCCAATCAGCTTTTATTAAACCTATAGGTAGGACAAATAAGTAAAACGTTACTGACATAATTCCACTGCACAGAAGAAAAGAGCCAAAGATAAGAATGGTGAGATAAGGCACTTGTTTACAAAGGTAGGGGTCCAATAAAGACACTAAAGTGGATATCATTATACATACTCAAAGGGCCAGTGGGGTAAAAAAGAGAAATTTTATATATTACATTAAAATTAATAAGATAAAATTAATTAAAAAGACATGTCCTGACACATTACAAGACAATGAAGCTCCAAAGATACCATTGAGTTAATTTTTATTACCTGTCTAAAGCTGAGCATGAGTCTACCCTTAAAAGTTGTTTTTCCCCTAATACAAAAATGTAAGTAGTTATGAACTGGAAATAGCTTCTGGGTCACATGTCAACTTTTCCTTTGCTGCACATGCTTCTTGTGAGTTTATTTGTGCATTAGTCCTGTTGTGTTTAGAAGATCTTTATATTTTCGTATCCCCTCAGCTATTACAGTCCTTCTATTCCCTGTTCTGCTATGTTCACTGTGCTATAAGGGGAAGGAGTTAATGGAGACACTTTGTTTAGGTCTAAGTGTTCCAAAGTCTTTTACTCTTTGCTTGCTGTTTGTTTGATGTGGGGATGTCTCTATATTTGTTCCCATCTGCAAGAAGAAAGTTAACTATGACTGAGCATAACACTAATATATGAGTCTAAAAATGTCATTAGGTGGCATTTTATTGAAACTATTTTGTTGTTGTTTGGTTTTACCTCAGGGCCACATACCTTCTTGTTATAGCTTCTTGACAAGTATTGTCAAGTATGGATTCCATCTCTTGGCATGGACCTGAAGTCAAATCAGATAATGGTTGATTATTTCCAAAAATATTGTGACTCAATTGAATCAGCACATCTTACAGAGAGGACAACATTGCATATCAAAGGGTATGGGGCTGGATTGTTTTTCCTTTGTTAGTTTATAGAGGACTTTTCTCTATCAAAGCCATAGCACTTATGGGTGAAGGTTTTATGTAGGCACCAGCTTGTCTTCTTCATGTTCCATGAGTTGTGTAGGTATTGTCTTCAGCAATGAGAATGCTAGCAGATTGGGGAGAGTAACCCATGGTCTAAGTAATGGGCTGGGTTGTCTTTGGTTTCTCTAAAGACCTTCTGACTAACAACTCAAGTAGATGCAATCCAGTCCAGATACTAGAAGCCTTATTAGGCAAAAAAAGATGGCCAGTTGAGCTCTGTGGCTCCTATTATTTAGCAATTTCTTTATATTGCTATCATATATGTATGTATTTTAGAAAGCTTTTATTGAATTATACTTCCATGCTACCCCTCAAATAATTGCATTCTTTCTCCCCATTATTTAGCATATTAAGTTTTATGTATGTTTTAGGAAGCTTCTACTATTAGGCTTCCATGCTACCCCTCAAAAAGCCTATCATTTTAGCAGTCTCTCTGTATTCTCTCCTCTGTTCCCCTCTTCCCTTCCCTTTTTAACCTAATCTACAAGTCCCCATGCACAAATCCATCACTATTTACTCTATTTCCATTTTTTAATGAGTCCTATCTACCCATTAGTCTCTTCTACTATACATAATATCTGTGGTTCTATGGACTGTATCTTGATTATCATTGACTCTGTGGTAATTAATAACATATTATTTAATTGGATTTATGTCACATTTGTCTTTATGAGTCTGGATTATCTCACTCAGGATGATTTTTTTTGTAGTTCAATTTATTTACTTAAAATTTTCAAAACTTTATTTTTTAAAAAACAATTCAATAATACTCTACTGTGTAATTGTACCACAATTTCTTTACCATTATTATGTTGAGGGACAATTAGATTTTCTCGTTAAACTTTTTGTTTTTATTTTTTTGGGGGGCAACTCTCCAAGCAACTCTCAAAATAATATGCAGAAACTTACTCTTACTTATGACTTACTGGCAGCCTTATTGACCTCTGGGATTTTGCCTTTTTCTATTTTATGTATCTTGATTTACTTCTCACTTCATTGCTGGCTGTGCAGCTGTGTGGCTGGTCCTGAGCCTCCTCCTTTCCTTCCACGTTTTACACTCCTCCCTTTTCTTTTTCTTTCTTTTGTTTTACAAGTCTGCCTATTTCTCTTTCTTCCATAGTTATTGGCTGCTCAGCTTTTTATTTGGCCAATAGAATGTTTTGAGGAGGCAAAATAACACAGCTTCGTAGAGTTGAACAAGTACAACATGAAAGAATGCAACACATCATTGTGTCATTAAAAAATATTCCACTGAATAAACAATTGTAACAATCCTTAACTAATTTTCCAAAATAAGGTTATTTCCAATTTCAGGCTATGAATACAGTAGCAATGGACATGAATGAGTATGTGTTTCTTTAGTAGAATGAAACATCTTTTATGTATATGCCCTGGAATTGTAGAGCTGGACCTTGATGCGGATTGATTGCAATCTTCCTGAGAACTACAACACTAATTTGTAAATTAAAACTTTGTATTCCTATTAGCAATGAATGAGTGTTTCCTCTCATTCCATGTTTTTTATAGAATTATCTGGGTTTTGTTTTACTGATTTTAAGCATTCTGATGGGTATAAGATTAAATCTCAAAATATCTTTGATTTGCATTCTCTGATGACTAAAAACACTGACTATTTCTTTAAGTATTTCTCAATTATTTGAGTTTTCTCTATTGATGTCTCTGGATTTATACCCCCTTTTTAAATGGGTTATTTGTTTTTTTACATCCTTTACTTTTCAGTTCTATATATATTTTGCCTATTATTCCTCTATTTGATATATAGTGGTAAATAAACAAACAAAAACAATTTCCCATTCTGTAGGCTGCTAAAAAGTTTGAATTCTTGTTTTCTTTGCAATGCAGGAACTTCTCAGTTTCAAGAGTTTCCATTTAATAACTGTTGGTACTAGTTACTTTGATAACTATGATCTTTTCAGAATGGTTTTTCTTATGCCAGTGAGTCCAAGGCTGTTTCTTGCTTTCTCATTTATCATGTTTAGTATGTCCAGTTTTATGTTTTGATCATTTGGAACTGGATTTTGCACAGGTGATACATATGATTGTATTTGGATTCTTTTACATGCAGGAATCTAATTTGACCAGCACCATTTGTTCAAGATTATTTTTTCACAGTGTGTATCTCTATCTTCTTCATCAAATACTAGGTGTCCACAAATTTGTCGATTCATGTTTGGGTTTTTAGTTCCATTATACTGAACAACTTGTCTGATTTTATGCCAATACCATCCTGTTTTTTACTGCCGTATCTTTGTAGGACAACTTGAAATCAGAATAGCTCTAATAGTCCTTTTATTGTTAGAGATTATTTTAGCTATCCTGAGATTTTTTTCCATATGAAACTGAAAATTGTTCTTTCAAGATTTGTGAAGAATTAAACTAGAATTTTCATAGGGATTTTATTGGGCCTATAGATTTCTTCTGACAGGATGTCCATTTTACTATGTTGTTGCTATAAATCCCGCTTCTCTTATCTTCCCTGGTTTCTTTTCTCAAAGTCTGAAAGTTTTTATTATATTTAACTTGGTCAATTGAAGTTTCCCCCAAGATGTTTTATATTATTGGAGGCTACACTAAAAGATTTTGTTTTTCAAATTAATTTCCTAGTCTGCTTGTCATTTGTTTACTAGAGGGCTACTGATTTTCTTGGAATTTAAGATTTCTATTTTCATTGCTGATAGCAAGCTGTAGTCCATGTTGGTCAGATAGAAGGCAAGACATTCTTTCAAATTTTATGTATCTGTTCAGATTTAATTTGTGTCTGAATATGTGATCATTTTTAGAGAAAGTTTCATGAGGTGCAGAGAAGAGTCTTTTTTTCATGTTTTGGTGAAATATTTTGTGGCTATTAATTCCATTTGGTTTATAATATCAGTTAACTCCAGCATTTTTCTATTTAGTTTTGGTCTGTACGTCCTATCTATTGCAAAGAGTCGGATTTTGAAGACTCCTAATAACAGTATATGAAGATCAATATATGAATTAAACTGTAGTATTATTTTTTTTAAACTTGGGTGCTGTTGAATTTATCATGTAGATGTTAAGAACTGCAAAGTCCTCTTGGAAGATTTTTATCTTGATGAGTATGTAGTTTCTGTACTTATCTGTTCCGATAAATTTTGGTTGAAAAGGTTTTGTTTGTTTGTTAGATATTACACTAGTTTCTTAGGTCCATGTTATTTTGCCTGAGGTGGTGTTTATATTTTATTTTAAGATGTGTTTCATGAATGTAGCAGAAGGATTGATCTCTTCATTAGTCTTTGTCTTTTTCATGAACGAATTGATAATACTGACATTGAAAAATAATGAAAAGCACTCTGTGGTAGAAAGTTTAAGGGCTGGATTTTCCTGGCCTGGACCTACTCTCAGCTCCACTTAGCCTCAAATAATCACACACGGACTTATATTATTTTTATGCTGATTGACCTAGGGCCCAGGCATATATTTTGCTAACTCCTTCATCTGAACTTAGCTCATCTTGTTAAGCCCTGCTGCTTGGTACTATTTGTCAGAGCAGCATTTCAGCTTCATCCCTGGAATCTCTGCAGCGTCTGTGTGGTGGGTCTGCCTGGTGTGTGTGTCTGCTTTGAAATGTTCCAAAGTTTTCTTAGCCCAGTAGCTCCACCCACATTTCCTGTCTATTTTTGGCCAATTAGCTTTTATTAAACCCATAGGTGGGACAAATATTTACAACATAGCATAATCCAACTACAGCAGTCTTTGTTGATTCTAATTGTTTTATTTTTGTGGTGTGAGTTGTATTTGTATGTGTGTGTGTTTCCATTCTTTAAATTTGCTGATCTGTGATTATTTATTTATTATGCTTACTTGAGCATGGTTTACATTTTAAGTTGCACTTTTCATTGTAGCTCCTTCTCTAGGGCTGAATTTGTAAATAGATGCTACTAACTTTGGCTTTATCACAAACTGTCTTATTTTCTCCATCTATTGTGATTGAAATTTTTCTGAATATAGTAGTCTGGGCTAGCATCGATGGTCCATGAGAATTTGCAGCATAATTCATCACCTTTTAGCTTTTAGAGTCTCGGTTCAGAAGTCTAGTAGTTCTGCCTTTATATTTTACTTGCTATTTTTCCCTTGCAGCTTTTACTATTCTTTCTTTGTCCTTTATGCTTAGAGTTTTGATTATTATATGCTTAAGAGACTTTCTTTATTGGTCCAGTCTTTTTTTTTCTTCTGTGTTTTGTATGCTTCTTGTACCTTGATAAGTACCTGTTTTTTTAATTTAGAAACATTTTCTATGATTTTATTAAAAATATTTTTGTGCCTTTGACCCGGATTTCTTCTTCTTTTTTGTTCCTGTTATTCTTAGATTGGATCTTTTCATAGTGCCCCAGATTTCCTGGATGTTTTGTGCTAGAAATTTTTAGATTTACCATTTTTTTTTTTGACTGAGTTATCCATTTCCAGTTTTGTATCTAAAATGTCTGAGAGTCTATCATCCCTCTACATGTTCTGTTAGTGAAACAACTAAGAGGTTCCTGTCAAGTTCTTAAGTTTTATTTCCAGACTTATATCACTTTGGGTTTTCTTTATTGATTCTAATTCCACTTTGAAGTTTTAAATTATTTTATTATCTACTGCTTGTTTGTATTTTCACAGATTTCTTTAAGTTATTCCTAAATTTCCTCTTTAAGGACCTCTATCATGTGGGCTATTTTAAGATTTTTTTTTTAATCAGCTATGTTAGAATACTCAGGTCCTGTTGTGGTAGGTTACCAGATTCTCGTGGAGATTTTTGTCTTGTCTATTATTGGTTGTATTTCTAGGCTAACATCTAGGCCTCTGTGTTGGGAAGATTATAATTCTAGGTGTTGATATCTGGTCTTTTCTTAGTTGATTGGCTGCTTATTTTTCTTTGGATTTTGTTCCCCTCTCTGGTTCTTAGTAGAGTGTGCAGTTGTGAATTATCTATTAGGAAATTCTTCTAGAACATCCTAATAGGTGTGGCCACTGGAATTGTGAGTTTAAAGTGTTTCTAGGTACTTAAAGTTGGCAATGTTTTCAGAGAAAAACTTAAAGGGGGTCTACAGGTGGGAAAAAATAAGAGTATTTTAGAAGGGTCTGCTTAGTTCTCTGAGAATGAGGGGAGTATGCAGAAAAACCACAATAAGTATTCTACTACAGATTTGGGGTTGAAACCAAGGTGTGGATTGTGGAGGGGAGGAGCAAGAGTGATATTCTGAAGCTTCTCTTCCTGCTAGCTAACATGCTTTCTCCTCTTTCAGACTTAGATTGTAGGTTTCTAGACAATGTCATCTTCCCTGGCTTTTTGCTTCAGTCCGTACAATATATTCTTCATGTATAAACTAGAAGGAACTTTGCCCAGTGTAAAGAAAAACTTGCTATTCTATCTCACAAACCATTTTTAATACCCTCCCTATACGCATAGCATAAGAAAAAATTCTATCAGGGGCTCTAAGATATAACCAAGGTTTTCCTACACCTTTATGTATTTTAAGTATATAGACAAATTATAACTATCAGGCAGTAGTCAATATTCTCTCTCCTTCAGTCTTACAAATGAACAGACTCTGTTTGGAAAAATCTTTTGTTTAGATTCTGCCTTTAATTATTGCTATATTGGTAGATATTCCCTCATCTCCCTTATCACTTCATCTGTACAAATACAGAAATATAATACTGTCTAAGCAGCCTGCAATGAGTTACATATCTTAAATAACTCTTATTCTAATTTTGTTTTTGTTATGTATTGACACTAAAATTATACATTTATTTGTGTTTTGTATGTATTCTCAGCTACTATTATAGTCAGCACATTGTAAAATGACTAATCAAAATATATAGAGGAAATAAAATATCTCTATATCTTAGTGTTAAAGATGGTGTGTGAGGGTAAGGAGTGTGGAGCAGGAGGCTCAGATCCTCTATTTACTTATACTATATAATGTACATGCTGCTCACTATCCTCATTAATATGCTAGGTATGAGGTTTTTCTTGATTGCAGATCTTTATCACTAGGTCGTCAGTCAACAACCACAAATATCAGGAATGAAGCTGGTAGTCTTTTTACTCCAGAGTTCAAGGTCAAAAAACACTCCTCAATGTCAAAGACAGACATTATCTGAGAGTAAATAGATGAAAAAAAAAGATTTTGTAAGCAAATGGATCTAAGAAGAAAACTGGCATAACCATTCTAATATCTAACTAAATAGACTTCAGAGCAAAAGTGATCAAAAGAAGTAGAGAAAATCAATTACTACTCATTCAAAAAACACTCAAGATGATATTTATATTCTTAATAGCTGTGTTCTAAATGTAAGGTTTCTTTCAACCATATTTGTGAAAAAAACATAACTAAAGCTTAAGCCACACATCAAACCTTCAAAGCTTTATAGTAGGAGATTACAGTATCCAACTATTATCAATGGATAGGTCATCCAGGCAAATACTAAACAGAGAAATATAGGAGCTAGCAAACATTGTGAAACAAATCGATTAAACAGATATCTAAAAAACATTTAACAAAATATTATACTTTTATCTCAGCACCTTCTGGAACAGGCTCCAAAACTGAACACATACTAGGTTGCAAAGCAAGTGTCAAAAGATAAAAAAAAAATAATTGAAATAACTTTTCATATCCTATCAGATCACCATGAAATAAAACTGAAATCAACAACAATAGAAGCTGCTGAGCCTACACCTGTCTATACATAAACTACTACCAATGGAAGGACCACAGCATTAAGGCAAAAATTAAGAAATTAAATATTTTACAGAATGCAATTAAAATATATATTATTAAATATAAAATATATCATCAAAACACAGTATATCTAAAATTATGGGTATAAAAGTGTTGATAAAAATTACATTATTAACTGACTCTATATAGAACGAAAAGAAGCAAACACACCAAGAGAAGTCGACAGCAGGAAGTAAACTCGGGGCTGAAATAAAAACAAACAAAAACCCTGAGAGAGATTAATACACAGAATCAATGAAACAACGCATTTCTAGAGGCAGATCCTGGTTTTTATAGAGGTCAGATAATTGACAAATGGGTGAGCAGCATCCTAATCATGACAACTTGTCAAAGCAGGGACCTTGGTCTAGGATATGTCTCTAAAGCCATGTGATATGTGTAGTTACTTAAATAAACTCTTTTAATTTTTGAAAATGTAAAAAAAGAATACTTATCTAAACTAGCTAAATGACACACTTAGAATACTAAAATTAAAATAAGAAAGAAAATGGAGAACATAGAAACAGATATGGAGGAAATTAAAATAAATAGCTCATACTCGAAGCCTATATCCCACAAAATTGGGAAATCTAAGTAAAACTGACAATTTCTTCATAGATAATGTATCAAAGTTAAATCAAGATCAGGTAAATGATTTAAACAGACCTATAATCCCTGAGGACAAAGAAAATGTCATTAAATATCTCCCAACCAAGAAAAGTCCAGGGAGACTCTTTTAATAATAGTTCTATCAAAATTTCAAGGAAGAGCTAATACCAATATTTCCCAAGTTATTCTACCAAATACAAACATAAGAAAGGTGGCCAAATTTATTTTATGTGTACATAGTAACACTCATACCCAAACCACACAAAGATTCAAAACAAAAAGAGAAGTGCAGACCAAATTCCCTCATGAATGTTGATGAAAAAATACTCAATAAAATGCCCAGAAGCAGAATCCAAGGATACATCAAACAGAACATCTCCTATGATCAAGTAGGTTGCATTCAAAAAATTCAGGAATGGTTCAATATATGAAAATCTGTCAATGTAATTCACCTATTTTAGGGTTCCTATTGCTCAGAGACAATATGAATGCTGGAATTAAAGTTTGAATCAGCATGCAAAGGATAAGACCTTTTCTTTATTTCCTTTTGTCAATTTCCATAATTAGCTGTAAGAGATCATGCCCTGAAGTCATCTCTTCCTTTATTCCATTTCTTATTCTGTTTTGTCCTTGAACACCGAATTTAGCTTTATTCCACTTCACAGTGGCTTTTTTCTTAATTTGTGCATTTTATATTTTTATTTGCTCAGTTTTTTTCTTTTCATTATAAATCTTTGAGTTACTACTATTAACCACATAACAGAGTCTATACTAGCCTGTTTCAAGTTTGCTCTACCAATTGAATTAATCCAAAATGCTTCACATTAGCCTCGCGCAAACTTTTCAGGCAAGGGCAAAGGCTGTCACATTTTTGACCAAATAATCGCAACAATGATTTCTAGGCAAGAAACTTCTTTTTTTTTTTTTTTTTTTTTTTGAAACTACACATTAGAAACTTCATGAGCCAGCGCCACACTTCATAAAAAAAAAGCTGGGTCCTGAGGTAGCTGAATGCCCAATTTCCTGAGAAACCATCATATTGATTTCCAAACTGGCTGGACAAGTTTGTACTCCTACTAGCAATGTAGGAACGTTTCACTAAGCCCATTCTCACTAATATGAGTAGTTGCTTGCAGTTTTGATTTTAGCCATTCTGACAAATATATGATGGGATCTCAAAGTCAATTTGTTTTGCATTTTCCTGGTGTCTAAGGATATGAAACTTCCTGTTGCATGAATTCTGGTTATATTAAATAAAACTCAGAGTCAGATATCAAGAAAAAACTGGAATATCAGAGAGAAGGAATACCACAATCAAATACCACCCAGATACCTTCCAGCTTCTTCAGCCTCACTTGTTGTCTTCTCTTTCATGAATATGTCTTTCCAAACCTGCCTTAAATACCTTCTTTACCCAGTTGTATCACATCCAGGTTAAGATTAAAGGTATAGACTACTACTATTTGGTAGTTAGCCTTGAACTCACAGAAACACAGAAAGATCTCTGTCTCTGGAATTATGGGATTAAAGGCAAGGGATCACCACTGCCTGCCTGGGAACTCCCTCTGTAAAACAAGCTGGTCTCAACCTCAGATCTGCTGGGATTAAGGCAGAGGTCACATGACCTCTCCTGATCTTTCTCCATGCTGGGATTAAAGGGGTGAATTATCTCTCTCTGTCCTTCATGGATTGACTGTAGCTGGATATCTTCTTTGATATTCCAGACTGGTTTTATTAAATATATAGCATAACACCACAGGCTTGAGAATGATTTTATTTGGAGAATTTCAAATTTTGAAAGTTTGGGTTTGGAAAGCAGTAGGATGTTTTAAATGCTGCTTAAAGGGTCATACTGGAAGGAATTTGGAAGAAGACAGTACTCAATTATTACTGGATATCAGATGTGAAGTAAAAGGCAATCATACTATCATCCACATTACTAAAAAAATTTGCAAGGGCTACAAGGATGTCCCAGGGAAAATGAAATAAAATAGATTTTGCTGAAGGACTGGGTGTCTTTTGGGTTTGTAATATAGGTTTAATCTACTGTGGAGGAAAATACTGGGAGAAAATCCTGGAATGGAGGGAGAGCATTTTGGATGTGAGGGATTAAATTAGTGTCCTGGATGCTCCATGGAAGCTCTGAGAATAAAGACTCTTCTAAAACTAGGCAAGGCCTCAAGTGAAGAATTGGCAACGCCAACTCAACCACAAAACCTTCAACGTACATACAGTTTGTGCAGTGGGCCTTGATCCTAATGGAGTCCTTATCAAATAGATCAGAGAGACTTCATTCAGCAAACAAATGGAGAACAGATGCAACGAAACCTTAGATGCTGCTTAGGGAGTCCTGCAGAGGAAGGTGAGGAAGTATCTGAGGAATATGGAGAATCAGGTACCACATGAGACCATGACTCACAAAATCAACTGACTGAGACTCATGGGAGATTGCCAAAAACCTAGGTCATCTGCATGCATAATGGGGCGGAGTAGCTGAGTGTTCTTGCGTGATTTCTTGCAGTGGAAGCAGAGATAATCGCTGATTCTGCTGATTACTTAGGGGATTCACTTTTTCTACTGGTTGCCTCATCCAGCCTTGATGTGATGGTGTATCATGTTTTTATTATAACGTTTTATGCCCTGTCTGGTTGATGTTACTGGAAATTCTGCTTTTTTCTTAGGAAGATAGGGGGTGTGGATCTGTGGCTAAGGGAATGCTTTATTTATGTTTTCTATGGCCCTTAAGAAACAGCATGACCAAAAGGCAAGTTGGGGAAGAAAGGTTTATTTGGCTTATACTTCAGCATTGATGTTCATTACTGAAAGAAATCAGTAATGATAGGAATGCAAACATGGCAGCATCCTGAAGGCAGCAAGAGAGAGGTAGAGGTAAAAGGAGAGAGAGAGAGAGAGAGAGAGAGAGAGAGAGAGAGAGACAGAGACAGAGACAGACAGAGACAGACAGAGACAGAGACACATTATATAATTATGTATTATATATTCATTATATTATACTCTAAAAAACACTCACTAATTTAGAGGAGATGAGGGAGTCTGAGAGGAGGGAAGGGAAGGGAAACAAACTTCTATTGGGATATAATATTGAGAGAATGAAAATAAAAATATTTTAATATATTTCCTGAAAATTAAAGAAATACACTAACTCACTCTCCTTTTTCTTCTTTATTATATTTTAACACTTTTAATACAATGTTTTTGTCTTTTTTCCCATTCTTAATTAAAATATGAACACAAGAGCT
Source organism: Sigmodon hispidus (assembly GCA_004025045.1). Classification (NCBI taxonomy): domain Eukaryota; kingdom Metazoa; phylum Chordata; class Mammalia; order Rodentia; family Cricetidae; genus Sigmodon; species Sigmodon hispidus. The sequence goes on from PVIH01011616.1 coordinate 22,494, forward strand.
GGCTTATTTTTTTAAAAAAGTTATCATCTGTGTATAGAGAAAAGCTTGGTTTAACAAGCTTTTTTTTTAATTAATTGAACAGTTATGGATTTTGATTGTCTAACTGCATCACCAAATATTACATAGTGTAGTAAGTAAGATACAGAAAAAAGTTGAATGAAAACAGTGTAAGGCAGAATAAACATATCATTCTTACTAGTATCTGGAACAGGAGGACTCCAGGGGCGAGAGCTGAACTCCATATGGCTCTTTCTGCAGGCAGAATAGCACATAACTCAAAGGATATAGTCAACTCCTTAACTTTATTTCTGATAAGTTTGCAAAGTCAAAATCTTATTTTGTTCAGCCTGGAGACCTCACAGGCTAGTTCATTCTTTTAAAGCTCTTCATCTTTGATCTAGTCAGTATAGGACTTTGGACTTCTCAGTTTCTATCATTTTGTTTCTTTAGTGTAGAAAAAAAAATCTGATTAATTAATGTGGAAAGGCAAGAGTTTCCTAAAGCAATACACCTCATAGTTGAAGTAAGTTAAAAATAAAAGGCACAGGCTGGGTGTGGAGGCTCATGACTTCAATCTTAGCATCCAGGAAGCAGTGGTAGGTAGACACCTGTGATACTAAGACTAGAGTTATCTAAATTGTAAGTTTCAAAAAGGCCTAGGCTGCATAGAGAGACCCTGTCTCTAAATAAAAAAAAAAATCAGATGATATATATATACAGATGCTAGACTACAGATTTATGATAAATAGATAGATAGATGATCAGTAGATAGAATTAGATAAAATAGATAATTTAAAAGGTTAAACCATATTATATTTCTTTTTATGAAGTACAAGCTGGCCAGAGTATATCTGTGTATATTTTTATTATTAAGTAGAATGGAATTAAGGAATTGCTCTCATTTTTGACATTTCATATGCGGGTTTTAATTTCTTTTCTAAAACTTGGCTTTGAAAGGTGTCTAATGTCACTGTGCAATTTGAGAAGAGCTCTATGAACATTTGTGACAAATGAATCTTTTATTTAATTGAAGAATGATTCATTTTTATAAAATTAGAGAAAACTTACAAATGATATTTAATCATTGCTGTCATATATGAGCTAAACCATCCACAGGGTGCTATGGCACCTAGATTAGTCACTGCAGATGAAACAGACTCAACGGTGTTCCTAATAACACAGATGCTGTGACTCCACAGTCTTGCTCATTTAATAGGTACATTCACTGTGTTTCTTGCTCTGGATGGAATCCTGTATTTAAAATGGGCTCAAAATTTTTGAATATTTATTGTTACCATGTTATATGTATTTCTATATTTTGAAAAATGAACACACAAATATATTTTGACCTTTAAAAAATACCTTTTCCTATTTAAAGCTAACTTATTTTCTTCACTAATTTAATGAGATTCTTTATTCTATTATTAATTATATGATTATTTCTGAGATAGTTATTTATGTGTGGTAAACTACAAAATAATGTCCTTTAACTCTGGGAAAATTTACTTGCCAAGTGTGAAAAGAAAACTAATATTTGAAATAAAATTAAGCAGACAAAAACACTCTTAACTACCAGTAAATTAGAGTGCTTATACTCAGTTGTAAATATATGTGGGGATTAAAATTTTAGCATTAATTTTACATGTAGAGGTTAAATAAAATTGCTTATCTTGTTCTTTTTACATCTTGGGATTTTTTAAGTTCTTTTATATATTATTTGGTGATTTTATATTATGCACCCCATCAAACTCAGTTATTAGACCTCTCAGAATCATGCAAACAAAACAACTAAAGAAAGAAACACATCCTATTTAGTCAATTTAGAACTGTTCTTATTAACATTTGTTTTCGTTTTGATTTTGTACCTGAACTTGTTTCTGGAGAAAACGTTTTTCTTCTTTTCTAAGAAAGCAGTGATTCTCAGTATTAATTTATATCTTAGTAAGCTCCTGGTCTTAATACAGCTATAACTAAATGTGATTTGTTTTAAAATTTTCTGCTCAGTATTTTTAAATGTGACAAAATTCAATGACTATGAATGCTAAATATATATATATGTGTGTGTGCATATATATATGTGTGTGTGCATATATATATGTATATATATATACATATATATATATATACTACCAAATCAAGTACTTTCACATTAAATAACAATATTCAAATGTAAAAGTATTCAGGTAGCATGCAGTGATATTTGTAATAAATTTATTTATAGGGGCCATTCCAGCTCAGACATCATCAGAAAAGTTTCCTCCTTGTCGCAGAGGGGAACAAATACAGAGACCTACAGTAGGACATCATGTTGAGAGTGAGAGATCCTGGAAAACTCAGACATAAATAAATGTCTCTATGAAGTTCCTTTCTTCAGAACTCAGAAAACCCTGTGAGAGAGGACACAATGCAAGAGTCAGAGAGAATAAACTATACCAAAAAACCAAAGCCCTCTAAATGATTGTGACCGTATCCATCTGAGCTCACAGAGTGAGGAAGCATGGTAGAGCATCAACACAGGTCTGTATGACATGGGATCCTAGACACGAAAAGTGGATAGATCCCTTTCCTTAATCCAGAATCCGGATCCATTTGTTAACTACTACCAAATGAAATTTAATTTCACCCAGGAGAATGTCACTATGGAAATGAACTATTTCATAGATAGGCTGCATGTTCTACAGTAGCTGATCAACAATGAACAAATTCAAGTGCATCTTTGGATGATTTTTGTCTCACAATGTTGTGAAAGGCTTTTCCTTTAAAAAAGAACATTATCTTATTAGTTTTCATGTGATCTTATTCATATACATTTTTCTTCTCTCTTTTTACCCTACATATACTTTGCATACATATTAGGGCTTCCAGTTTAGTGTATTTATGTGATTCCTGAGTATGCCAACATATAAGTCTGTGTTTCTTGTGGCTTTTCTTGAGCTCGCTTTCTTCTGATTTATAATTTTTTTCAAATGCTATGTATTAGTTTTTGTTTTATTTTATTTTATTTTATTATTATGCCTTAGAAGTGTTCTTGTTTCTATTTTTTTAAGATGTTTTTTTTTTTATTTCTGTAAACTATATAAGTTGCTATAAAAATACCAGGCCAAAACAAATGAAAAATATAAAAATGTAGTTAACAAATGTAGATAAATTAATGTAAATAAAAATGTTAGATAAGTACAGAATTTTGGCTTATTTCAAAATGTGGTATATAGCCCTAAGTAAATACTTTTTAAATTTTTTTATATACACATTTATTATTTGGTGATTTTACATCAGGCACCCCATCAAACTCAGTTATCAGACCTCTCAGAATCATGCCCAGTCCCCATATGAGCTCCCCAATTACAAAACCACCCATTCATGCTGCTCATTTACTTACTGAAGCATAATTAACTCCCTACGGCCAGACCTTTAAAGAAAACAAGTCTTTCCTTACCCACATCACTGCCAGAGGCCATCAATGCAGAAGTGAGGCACCATGCCATTTAATTATGTTCTAGCCTTGAGTTCTTATGTACAATGACATCTCTCTCTTTTTATATATTTTTTAAGTCCACTAATGATTGAGTACAGCCTCTGCTTCTCTTTCTGGGATTGTGATACCTTGCTCAGGAGGATATTCTCCAAATTCATTCATTTGCTTGCAAATTTTAGAATATCATTTTTTCTTACTGCTGAGTGATACTCCATTGTGCAGATGTACCATAGTTTGCTAATCCATTCTTTAGTTGAGGGGCATCTAGGTTGTTTCCAGTTCCTTTCTATTATGAATAATACTGCTATGAACATAGTAGTTCTAATGCTTTTGGGGTGCAAATGTGTGTCTTTAGGGTATATGCCTAATAGTGATATTGCTGGATCCTTGGGGAGATTGATTCCCAGTTTTGTGACAAACCGCCATACTGCATCCCTGAGTGGCTGAACAAGTTTACACTCCCACCAAGAGGAGTGTTCCCCTTGCTCCATATTCTCGCCAGCATATGCTGTCATCTGTGTTTTTAATCTTAGCCATTCTGACAGGTGTAAGGTGGTACTTTTACTGCAGCAGAGCAACATTCTAATCTGATTAATTCATAATACTGCTAAGCATATTAGTACCGCTTATTGAGGGCTTTTTCTCTTTCCACTGTTGTAAAGCTTGGTCTTCTTATTCATCATCAGTTCTTGAGTTACTTACATCTTCCCAAGTAACATATATCTTACCATGTCACCTATATAGAGCTGATTTTTCTTCATTTGTATATATGCATGCTGGATTAAAACATGAGACCTCTACATGTTTCTAATTTTCTATTCTGAAAGATTGTTTTAAATCAAAAGGATAATGGCAGCATATTTTTTTACAAAGACAAATTACTCTACTAAATCAATAATGACAGACTTTTGGCCTGTATTGATATTTTGCACAGGTAGGAATTAGAAGAAGTATAATAATAACAAATCTTCCATATCATTAAGATGTTTTCTTTCATAACCTCTGTGTCTCATTTCAGCATTAAATGCACAATTTCCCTGTTGTGTAACATGGAACTAGAAAGCTTTGCTAGGCTGAACATTAAAGAACTCAGAGTATGAACTGTTGGCTTTAAAATCATTCAGAATCAATAAGAATTTTGTTTGAATTTTAGTAGATTATGCTGAGATTTTTCTCCTTATAAATCTTGCGTTTTACAACAAATAGATGAGCATTACATTGTCAAACAATTATTTTATGTTTTATATATGATGCACACATATCAGGAGAGAAACAAGGGTGCTATGTATATTGTTCCTGTAGAAGGCTCATAGTTTTTGCTTGATCATTAAAATAAGTCGATTTAACACCAATTATGGGATAGCAAGAAGATAATACATAGGGTAAGATTTTAAAATATATATATATATATATCAGTGATATGTCCAAGTACTGTTTAAGTTGTGAAATGAGTTTTACTTTCATAGAGATGCTCATGAACTTGAGGAATCAGCTGTGGTTTCTTAGTATGTCCCCATGTCTATGAAAAAATTGTGCATAGTTATTAAGTGAGAATAAAATGTCACATACTTGAAATTTGACATGAAAAATATTACCAAGAAGTTAGCATACCATGCAGTGACAAAGCAAAGTGATCTCAGGAATGTGTAGAGAATGTAAGAGACTTCAGCCTAGGTTCTAGCAGCACTCTGGGAACGATTCAATCAGCTTATAGGTGTCCTTGAATGCTCACTTTCATTTGTTTTTGCCATGAGCAATAAACGGAGACTTATTTTTTTCTATCAAAATAAGACTAGTTTTCTATTATGTAATTCCCATGGCTGCACAATTTCATTACTTGAGTTATAATAGATAAGCAATTCTTTTAATTATCACATAAAATTCACTAGTTACAAAAGTTTATTGGATAAATTAATTACTCACTGACATTTACATATTAAATGTTTCATGCTGTGAACACAATGCTTAACAGAAAAAATACTTTTGACAGTATTTTAAATGAGGTATTTTAAATAAGAAGAGTTGAATAGCTGTAGCTCTTGAGGTTAAGAATTAAAATCTACTGACAGGTAAGAAGCATATGGAATTTAAGTTCATTGCTGATTTCAGTCTTTCCATGTAATAGATTTGATGAGAAAACTCATTTAATCAATAAAGTCACTAACTCTTCATGTTTCCTAAAAATTGTCTTGTTTTTTCCTATATTGGTATAGATAATTAAATGCCCATTGTTCACAATGCTGCTTTATTCTATCAGACTGTATTCTACATTTAAAATTGTTATTGATTCTGTGACGATACACTTAAAGATTGATATAAATTATTTATCAATTTTCTTTAGGCAATGAGAAGATGAAAATGACCGAGTTCCCTATCTGTGTGAGTGTAGAACAACATATGTTTTTGATGATTTTCATCTTCTAGCCTCAGGGAAAAAAAAAAACCTCCAAATTTTCTGGTTTACTGATGTTATCAGATACCCCATTATCTACTCTATTTTTTGAGTGTAAACAATTGAACTGCAAGTCTGTAAAGGTTTGTAATCTGCCAATTTTATGACCTTTCCAGGTTTTTTTTTTTTTTACTTTTTGATTAATTTTTTATTATAGATTATTTTCTCATACAATATATTCTGATTATAGTTTTTCTCCCTCTACTCTTCCCAGCTCCATCCTAACTCATTTGCCTGCAGACCTTCTCTTTTTCTGTCTCTCATTAGGAAAAAAGGTTTCTAAAACTGGGTCACAAATATCAATTAACTTTCTCATGGACATTACTGTAGTGGGAAATCAGGACAACAGAACGCAGAAGCAGAGGGAGAGGGGCGTGGTCGCTGAGAACAGGATTTGAACAACACCTAGAGAGAGACCAGCCACAGGCGCAGGGTAGGCGGGTCTCTCGTGCAGAGCGCTGGTGAAGGGGCGGGACTTCCGGTTCGTGGCGATGAGGCTGCCGGTCGGCAAGGCGGCTTGGCGCCTTGCTAAAACCTCTATTTTGTAGGTGATTCTAACAAAATAAACCTCGCTTAAAACATACCTCTCTGCAGCGGGTTTTTACCGTGATACATTACTGCAGAATAAATGAGTCCTTGGGAAAACAAGTTTACAGGTGAGTTAAGGGAAAAAAGGGCGGAGGGGACTCTTGTAAGTAACACAAATTTAGTTGTAGCGAAAACCACACAAAAAGCTTAAGCAATTTGACTTATGTATCCAATATTACTAAGTAATCTTCGAATCACAAAATACAAAAGTATACAATCATTGATTTCCATTTTCAGTGGTTTCCAGAATCACTTGCTTGTCATTCCATTTCCCATTGTGTCTTCCACAGAACTTACTGCTTCAGATGTTAGGACAAGATATTTATTAGGATTACATTGTGTGTCTATCATGATAAATCAATGAAGCATTCGTAATTACTTCACTTTTCTTATGGAACTTTAAGTGATACATTAAGGTTTTTGTCTTAATATACGAATTTATTGATTTCCAGGATTCAATCAATTCCGACTTCAACCCATGAACTCTGACTCAGATGATTTATTGTTTATCTGGAGCTTTCTACTTTGAAGAAAAGCAATTGTTGTAATTTGTTTTTAATTGCATCACCCTAAACAAAGCAGGTGCTATCAAGTTCAAGTGAGTAGCTGTTTGAACATGCTAGCTCACAGCAAAGGTCACGCATGCAGTAGGTGCTCATAGGTCTTTTTCTGGCAGCCTCAAAACAGTCTTAAATCTTCATAAGGAACTTCATCAAATGCCAATGTGCCCAATTCAAAAGTGAAGTTCATCTAAGAATTTTTAAAATTCCATAAAGGACACAAAGAATACTGTCAAGTAAATAAGATTAAACATTTATATCTCTAATCCTATTTTGTGTATATGAATCATAGAACATATGAATATCAGCAGACTGATGACTTTAATGAGAGAAAATTCTCCCTACCTGCATTTTCCAAAATAAAAAATAAAGACAACTGTTCATAGACCTTTAATAACCACTCATATTTGAAATACTCTTAGCTTGAATTATGTTCACATCCATAGAGTACACATTCAAAAAAAATTTGTTTTAGGGAAACTTTCATTTTCTCCCTCTGTGTTATATTAAACATGAGTCTCCTTTGATTAAAATCCTCCTAAGACAGGTAGTTATTTCTAGAAATGTAGACCTCCATAAGAAGACCCAACAGAGCATTTATTTGTAGCTCCACAAACAGTAGGCAGTAATCAACTGCTGAAGATATTTTTTTTCTGAGTATCATTACAGTGAGTTTTAATGTTTCAGGGAAAATTAACATAGGCTTTCTAAAAGAAACTTAGGTGCCCATAGTCCTCACTAGAGACAAAATATATGTAGTTATTTTGCCTTATATTTTTCATACTTAAATCATTTTACTATACTTGTCTTAAGGTCTGGGTATCTGCTTCTCAGGGCACCAAAAATCCCCAGTAAACATGTTTTACATTTCTATATTGCATAATCAGCTCGAGGCCACTCCAGGCCTCATTAATAAAATCCTAATGGGAATAAAAGAAACAATAACAAGGAGGAAATGCCAAGGAAGCACAAATTGATGGAGAGTAAAGTATTTCTTACCCCAGCAGGCTTGTTTCATTTGACATTTTATGAAATCAACCAAAGTAGAAGAAAAAAATTTGCTTTGGGAGGTGCATTGATACCAGCAAGCTAGATGCTCTAAGAGCACTCTTAGAAGTCAACAAAGGCAACATCAGGACAGCAGGTTTGCTTGAGCATTTGTGATGAACATCTCATATCACAAAGTGCAGGCTTCCCTGTGGGGTAGTTTTTAAAATGGTAGCATGCAGGCAAGAAAGAATTCCAGCAGGCACTGCAGAGCTTACACTCTTGTCTGCAAATCCCTGTGCTGCATGTCTGCATTTATTTGACTAAGAACAACAACGCACTTACAAAAAATCTGCAGAAAACAAAGGTGCCCTTGCCAATATTTTGTTTCCTTTTGACAAGTCCTGTGATTTCTGAGGGGAATCCACTGTGAATGGAATCAGGTCGTTCATTTATGCTGGGTTCAAATACAATTTAAAGATACAACTCCACTGAGAAAATGCTTCCCTGAGGGAAGGCATATGAAACAATGAGGATAAAGTATTCTTTAAGATCAACTTAGCCAACTTGATGCTCTTTGCATTTTGAAATGCCCTTGCTGCAAATATTAGACATATTGATTAAATTTACTCTAATGGATAAATGGATACTCTCTAAAAAGCACAACCTTCACCTTACCCAGGACAATTCCCTTTAGAGTACAACCTGATACCTTGGCTCATTTCATGTTTGTTCTAGATTGAACTAAAGAAGAGCTGCTTTTTTCTGCCATAAAGAATAAAAGAACATTTCTATGTCTTACTTAGTCATAGTAAGTCTTACTTAGCTACAAATTCCCACCTATTTTTGAATAGTTATAAAACTCAGATGAACAGTGTTGGAATGCCATGGCTATTCATTTTTTCTCTAATTGTAACTCAATTTTATGCATTAAAATTTCATTAATAGGCAGAAAAGATCAATTAAAACATTCTGGTTTACTAGATTTTGTATCATAGAGTCATGTATTAAATGTATATTTCAATGTATACAATTATATATTATCAGTATATCTTCATCTTAATAAAAATTTAATAGTTTGTATGATTCAAATTTTAAATTATAGTTACTAGAGTTAATCTAGTGCCATTTGTGTATTTCACCATTTTTTAATATGGACAGAAACAAACACAGAATTGGTGTTGTCTTCTTGCCCTCTCTCCAAAATGTGTCTTCCTATGTACTTGCTCCACCTTCAGTGAGACAGTGAAGTCTTCCCTATGCAATAAAAATAACAGAAAGCCAACAAACTCATTGAAACTGAAAATCCCTACGTTGGACCACCATTGGGTCAATGAAGAAGTTAAGAAAGAAGTCACAGACTTCCTGGAATATAATGAAAATGAATGCACAACATACCCAACATATAGGACACAAGAAACGCAGTGTTATAAGAAAAATTCATAGCACTAGATGCCTATGTGAATTACCAAGAGAAATCTCACACAAGACACATAACAATTCAGCTGTCCTAATTTAGAACAATTAGGAGCAAACTCTTATAGAAGTAGTAGAAGGCAGGAAATTACCAAACTTAGGGCTGAAATCAGTATAATAGAAACAAAGAGAACAATACAAAGAATCAATGAAACAAAAAGTTGATTCTTTGAGAAAGTCAACAAGATAGAGAAACTATTATCCAAACTAACTAAAAGACAGAAAGAGAGTATCTAAATCAAGAGAATCAGAAATGAAAAGAGAGATGTAACAAAAGACATCCATAATATCCAGAGAATTATCAGATCATACTTTGGAAATCTGTACTCTACTAAAATGGAAAATTGAAGAGAAATGGACAGCTTTCTGGAAAATTACCATTACCAAAATCAAATCCAGAACAAATAAAGACCTAAACAGACTTATAACAACAAAGGAAATTAAAGCTATTATTAAAAGTCTCCCAAATAATAAGCCCAGGACCAGATGGTTTCACTGCAAATTCTAACAGACATTCAAAGAAAAACTAATACCAATAATCAACAAACTCTTCCATACAGTGGAAACTGAAGGAATGATACCAAACACTTGTTACAAGTCCACAATCGTCCTGATATCCAAGCCACTAAAAGATCCAGCAAAGAAAGAGACTTGAAGACCAATATCCCTTATGAAAATTGATGCAAAAATACTCAACAAAATACTGGCAAACTGATTACAACAACATATTAAAAATGTCATCCACAATGATCAAGTAGTCTTCATCCCAGAAATGCAGTTATGGATCAACAAATGAAAAACTGTAAATGTCATCCATCATATAAACAAAACGAAGGAAAAAAAACACATGATCATATTCTTAGATGCTGAAAATGCCTTTGACAAAATCCAACATACCTTCATGACAGAAGTCTTGGAGAGATCAGGAATACAGGGAAAATAACTAAATATAATAAAGGCGACTTACAAAAGGCCAAGGGCAAACTAAATGGAGAAATTTTCAAAGCAGTCCCACTAAAATAAGGAACTAGACAAGGCTGTCCTTTCTCCCTTTATCCAGCATAGTTCTCGAAGTTTTAGCTAAAGCAATAACAGAACGAAATTATGTTAAGGGGATACAAATTGGAAAGGGAGAGGTCAAAATATCTCTATTTGCAGAGGACATAACTGTATAAATAAGTGACCTACAAAATTCTACCAGGGAACTTTTACAGCAGATAAACACCTTCAGCAATGTAGCAAGGATACAAGATTAACTCAAAGAAATCAGTAGCCCTTCTATACACTAAAGATAAAAGGGTTGAAAAAGAAACAATGGAAACATCACCTTTTATAATAGCTGCAAATAGCATTAAATACCTTAGTATAACTATAACCAAAGAAGTATCAGATCTCTGAAAAAAATTTTCAATCTCCAAAGAAAGAAATTGAAGAGAATATAAGAAAATGGAAAGATTTCCCATGTTCCTGGATAGGTAGGATCAACATAGTGAAAACGGCAATCTTACCAAAAGCAATCTACAGATTCAATGCACTTCCCATGAAAATCCCAACTCAATTTTTTACAGACCTTGAAATAACAATACAAAATGGAATAACAGGAAAGCCAGGAATGCCAAAACAATTTTGCTCAACAAAAGAACCTCAGGAGGCATCGCCATCTCCAAGTTCAAGTTATACTATAGAGCCACAGTAATAAAAACAGCTTGGTACTGGTATAAAACAGACTGTGGAACAGTGGAATTGAATTGAAGACCCAGACATAACCGACACAAATATGAACACTCCATATTTGATGAAGAGGCTAAAAATATTCAATGGAAGAAAGATAGTATCTTCGACAAATGGTATTGGCATATCTGGATGGTAGTGTATAGAAAAATGAAAATAGACCCAAATCTGTCACCTTGCGTAAAGATTAAATCCATGTGGATCAAAGACCTCAACATAAACCCAGCTACATTGAACTTGAGAGAAAAGAAAGTGGGAAATACCCTCCAATGCATTTGTACTGGTGACCACTTTCTAAATATAACACCAGTAGAGCAGACACTAAGAAAAACAATCAATAAATGGGACCTCTTGAAACTGAGAAGCTTTTGTAAGACCAAGGACACAGTCAATTATGCAAAATTACAGCCTACAGAATGGGAAGAGATTTTTACTGACCCTACAAGTGACAGAGGATTGATCTCTAAAATATATAGAGAACTCTAGAAACTAGAGCCCAAAACCCTTATTAACCCAATTAATATATGGGGTTCAGAACTAAAAAGGGAATTCTCAGCAGAAGAATCAAAAATGGCTCAAAGGCATATGAAAAAGTGCTCAATATCTTTAGCCATCAGAGAACTGCAAATCAAAACAAATTTGCGATACCACCTTATACCTGTCAGAATGGCTAAGATTAAAAACAAAGATGACAGCTCATGCTGGATAGGATGCAGAGCAAGGGGAACACTACTCCATTGGTGGTGGGAGTGCAAACTTGTTCAGCCACTTTGTAATGCAGTATGGCAGTTTCTCAGAAAAGTAGGAATCTATCTCCCCAAGGATCCAGCAATACCACTCTTAGACATGTACACTAAAGATGCATATTTATACCCCAAAAGCATTTGTTCAAATATATTCATTGCAGTATTATTCGTAATAGCAAGAACCTGGAAACAACCTAGACGCCCCTCAAATGAGGAATGGATTAACAAGCTAAGGTACACACTGGAGTACTACTCAGCAGTAAGAAAAAATGATATTCTAATATTTGCAGCCAAATTGATGGACATGAAGAATATCCTCCCAGAAAGATAAGCAGGGAAAATACTCACTCAGTAGGGGACTTTAAAAAATAAAAATACAAAGAGATGTCATTGTATATAAGAACCCAAGGCTAGAACATTGCTAAGTGACACAGTGCCTCACTTCTGCTTTGATGGCCTCTGGCAGGGGTGTGGGTAAGGAAAGACTTGTTTTCTTTAAGGGTCTTGCCACAGTGAGCCTAATTATGCTCCAGTAAGTAAATGAGCAGCATGAATGGGAGATTTTGTAAATGGGGAGATCATAAGTGTGGGCATGATTCTGAGAGGTCTGATATCTGAGTTTGATGTGAGGCATGGTATAAAAACACCAACTAATAAATATATATATATATATAAATTAAGAAAAATAAGGGGAAAATACTTTCATTAATATCATGATTTTACTGGCTTTGTAACTTTTAAAGGCTTGGTTTATTATTTTAGGTTTTATTTAATAATATGATATTATTGGTCTTAGTTTTTAAGTTATAGTAGAATTCTGTAGTAAGTTCATATTTTCTTGTGTTTCCTTTTGTTATTGCTGTTCTTATTGTTAGTATGGAGTATTTTCTTAGTATTTTAAGTACTTCAAGGTTACAAAGTATGTATTCGTTAAAATCATTCATTGAATTTACGTTTAATTTTGCTATCTAAAAACTCACCAGTCTGTTTCAGAATTTTCAATTTATTGAAACAAGTTTAGCGTGTATGTCCTTATGATTTGGGGGAATTTCATTCATACCTGTTACAATGTTTGTATTTCAATTTCTATTTTTTTAAGCAGATCTTCCCTTTTTTGTTTATTTTGGTTAAGAATTTGTCATTTGTGTTTATTCCTTAAACAAATTAATTAATTAAAAAATAAATTGGAATAAAATAGTAGAATATTATTCTTACAAGTACCCACTATTACAGTGCTCAAGTGTAGCATTAGAAAGTAAATGTGATTGTGAATGTACTAGATGGCTTCACATGTTTTATTTGATTTATTTTTTATTTTTTTATGAACAAAGAAGTCACACTTCTATCCTATATATCCTTATTCAAGGTCCTTTTCCCCTCCCAACACATCAGGTCATTCTCTCTTCTCCACAACTCCCCCCCTCCTCCTCGGGCAGGCGGCAGGTGGTCCCAAAATCACACTCTCCCAATATAGCTTAGTTCAGCCTCCACTCCTGACAGATCCAGTTTTCTCCCCTCAACCTCAACACTGAGTCAGGTGTTCCTCTAGGGGGAGTGGGATCCAAAGACTCAGTCCAAGATGTTTCTGATCCCAAGCTGTTCAGGGTTGTAGTTTGCAGCTTGGACATGCTTTGCTTTTTTCTTGTTATTTTGTTTGTTTGTTTGTTTGTTTAGAGTCCACTAATGAGTGAGTACATCCCCTGCTTATCTTTCTGGATTTGTGATACCTCACTCAGAAGAATATTCTCCAAATCCATTTATTTGCCTGCAAAGATTAGGATATCATTTTTTCTCACTGCTGTGTAGTACTCCATTGTGTAGATGTACCGCAGTTTGTTAATCCATTCTTCAGTTGAGGGGCATCTAGGTTGTTTCCAGGTTCTTGGTATTATGAATAATGATGTTATGAACATAGCTGAGCTAATGCATTTGAAGAGTGATTGTTCATCTTTAGGGTATATGCCCAGGAGCAGTATTATTGCTGGATCCTTGGGGAGTTGGATTCCCAGTTTTCTGACAAAACACCATACTGCATTCCAGAGTGGCTGAACATGCTTACACTCCCACCAACAGTGGAGGAGTGTTCCCCTTTCTTCAAAATGTATAAATTATATCATGTGCAAATAGAGATAGTTTCACTTCTTCTTTTCCAATTTGTATCCACTTAATCACCTTTCATTCTCTTAATGCTTTAGCTAAAACTTTGAGAACTATATTGAATACATAAGGGGAGAGAGGACATCCTTGTCTAGTTCTTGATTTTAGTGGGATTGCTTTGAGTTTTTCTCCATTAAGTTTGATACTGGCTGTTGGCTTCTTGTAAATTGCCTTAATTATATTTAGGTATTCTCCCTGTATTTCTGATCTCTCCAGGGCTTTAATCATAAAGGAGTGTTGGATTTTGTCAAAGGATTTTTCAGCATCTAAGGATATGATCATGTGGTTTTGTTCCTTTAGTTTGTTTATATGATGGATAACGTTTATGGTTTTTCGTATGTAAATCCAGCCCTGCATTTCTGGGATGAAATCGACTAGGTCGTGGTGGATGATATTTTTTAAACATTGTTGTATATGGTTTGCTAAAATTTTGTTGAGAATTTTAGCATCAATATTCATGAGGGAGATTGGTCTGTAATTCTCCTTCTTTGTTGTGTCTTTGAGGGGCTTGGGTATTAGGGTGATTGTGGCCTCATAGAAGGAATTTGGCAATATTCCTTCAGTTTCTACTGTGTGAAATAGTTTGAGGAGTAACGGTAGTAATTCTTCTTTGAATGTCTGGTAGAGTTCGGCACTGAAACCATGTGGACCAGGGCTTTTATTTTTGGTGAGGTTTTTAATGACAGCTTCAATTTCCTTAAGGGTTATAGGCCTGTTTAGGTAATTAATCTGATCTTCATTTAATTTTGGTAGATGGTACCTGTCCAGAAAGCTGTCCATTTCTTCTAGGTTTTCCATTTTTGTGGAATACAGATTTTCAAAGTATGATCTGATAATTCTCTGTATTTCCTGGGGGGTCTGTTGTTATGTCCCTCTTTTCATTTCTGATTTTGTTGATTTGAACACTCTCTCTCTATTTTTTCATTAGTTTGGCTAAGGGCTTATCTATCTTGTTAACTTTCTCAAAGAACCAACACTTAGATTTATTGATTCTTTGTATTGTTCTTTTTGTTTCAATTATATTGATTTCAGCTCTAAGTTTGATTATTTCCTGCCGTCTACTCCTTCTAGGTGAGTTTGCTTCTAGTTGTTCTAAGGCTTTCAGCTGAGCTGTTAGTTCTCTAGTGTGGGATATCTCTAGATTTTTCATATAGACATCTAGATCTATGAAATTTCCTTTTAAGACTGCTTTCTTTGAGTCCCACAAGTTTGGGTACATTGTGGATTTATTTTCATTAAATTCTAGGAAGACTTTGATTTCTTTCTTAATTTCTTTCTTGATCCAGAGATGGTTCAGCTGAGTGATGTTTAGTTTCCATGAGTTGGTAGGCTTTCTTTGATTCTTGATGTTGTTGAACTCTAACCTTAGGCCCAGGTGGTTCGATATGTTACAAGGGATTATTTTCATTTTTTTGTATCTGATGATATTTGCTTTATGTGGTCAATTTTGGAGAAAGTTCCATGAGGAACTGAGAAATATGTATATTCCTTTGTATTTGAGTGAAAGCTTCTGTAGATATCTATTAAATCCATTTGCACCATAACCTGTTTTAGACTCCTTATTTCTCTGTTGAATCTCTGTCTGGTTGACCTATCCAGGATTGAAAGAGGGGTATTGAAGTCTCCCACTATTAGGGTGTGAGAATTGATGTGGGATTTGAATTTTGCAGTGCTTCTTTTACATAGGTAGGTGCCCTTATATTGGGGGCATAAATATTCAGGATTGAAACTTCTTCTTCACCAATTTTTACTGCGATGAATAAGTAATGACCAACTTGGTCCCTTTTAATTGCTTTTAGCTTTAAGTCTACTTAGTTAGATATTAGGATGGCAACCCCAGCTTGTTTCTTAGGACCATTTGACTGGAAAATCTTTTCCCACTATTTTACCTTGAGCCTATGTCTGTCTTTGTGGTTGAGGTGTGTTTCTTGAAGGCAACAGAAGGATGGTTTCTGTTGTTGTATCCATCTTGTTAGTTTGCCGTTTTATAGGAGAGTGAGTCTACTGATATTAAGGAATATTAGTGACCACTGATTGATATTTCCTGCCATTTTGGATGTTAACATGTTTGTATTTCCTTTCTCTGGAGTATTCATCTGTGGTGTTATTGAGTGTTTTGGTTTTAAGAATGTATCTCAGGTCCTTAGGTTGGACTTTTCTTCTAATACTTTCTGTAGTGCTGGATTGGTTGATAGATATTGTTTCAGTCTGACTTTGTGATGAAATACCTTGTTTACTCCATCTATGGTGATTGATAATTTTGCAGGGTATAGTATTTTAGTTTGGCAGCCATGCTCTTTTAGCGTCTGTATAACTTCTGACCAAGCCCTTCTAGTTTTCATCGTTTCCATTGAATAGTCAGGTGTTATTCTGATGGGTCTGTCTTCATAGTTAAGTTGACCCTTTTCTTTTGCATCTCTTAAAATTTTTTCTTTGTTCTGTATGCTTTGTGGCTTGATTATTATGTGGCATGCTGACTTTTTGGGGGGATCATATCTATTTGGTGTTCTGTAAGCTTCTTGTGTCTTTATAGGCATTTCCTTCTTCAAGTTAGGAAAGTTTTCTTCTATGGTTTCATTGAATACATTATCTGTGCCTTTGAGCTGGTATTCTTCTCCTCCTTCTATTCCTATTATTCTCAGGTTAGGTTTTTTCATAGTGTCCCAAATTTCCTGAACATTTTTTGTTATGGCTTTTTTGGTTTTAGTATTTTCTTTGACTGATATATCAGCTACTGAGTCTTCCACTTGAGAGATTCTATCTTCCATCTCTTGAACTCTGTTTGTTATGCTTTTATCTATGGTCCAGCTTTTTTCTTTCAGGTTTTCTATTTCCATCTTTGCCTCATTTTGTGCCTTTTTTATTGCTTCTATTTCGGATTTTAGTTCCTGGCATGTTTCTTTCATTTACTGGTTTACCTTTTCATGGTTTTCTTTCAAGGATTTGTTCATCTCTTCCAATTTTTTTTTGTTAGTATTTTCTTCTATTTCTCTAAGGGAATTTTTCATATCTTCTTTGAGAGCTTCAGTGATCATCATAAAGGTATTTTTGGTGTTGTTTCCTTCTGTTCCCTCTTCATTGCTCAGTTCAGAGCTTGTAGTTTTAGGACTGCCACTTCTTCTGGAATTTCCTTGTTGTTCTTTATATTATTATATATATGTATATGTTTGCACTGGCATTTACCCATGGTTTCAGTGGTTCACCATTAGGTGTCTCCTGGTCAGTTGTGGCAAGTGGGCTCCTGTGTTTCCTATCACCTCTGAACAAGGAGTCTGCTCAATCTCTAAATCTGGTCTGGGCAGGGAACTGAATTTCAAGTCCTCAGTCCCTCTCTGTTTGAGCATTTGGAGGCAGGATGGCCGTGCAAGTTCCCTTGTCTTAGCCGAAGCTGGGGGAGACCCTGACAGCCTAAGTTTATGTCTGTCTGCTATGGAGTGTGTGGGGACATGCTCCACAGACAGCACCTTGTCCCAGAACTGGAACGTGATTGGAACACACTTTTCCCTGGCAGGCATTCAGGAGCTGGGGCCTGATGACCCCTCCTCACCTTTGGGTGGAGTCTGAGTCTGGCTTTCAGAGTCTTCAGACCTTCTCTGTTTGAGCAGTTGGAGGTGGGGTGGCCATGCAAGTTCCCTTTTCTTAGCTGCAGCTGGGGGGATCCTGACAGCCAAAGTTTATGTCTGTCTGCTATGGAGTATGTGGGGACATGCTCCACAGACAGCACCTGGTCCTGGAACCAGAACCTGACCCACTTGTTTTATTTCTAAAACATTTTATTTATTAATTTCTTGTGTTTATGCTTGTCATATGACAAATAGAGAACTTAGTGAGTTTCTCTTACATTTTGTTTTTGGTTTGTTATTTTTGATGTTTAGTTTTACTTATGAGTTTCTCTACAAATCATATATATGAACTATTTATGTATGTATTTTGATTTAAAGATGTGGAATAAGTAAAATTCTATGTAGGAAGCACACATACTTAGCCCTTTTTTGCAAGTGTGTGTGTTTTAGTAGCATGTCTTCTGATTTTTTCTGTTATTAACATTAATGTTATAATATATCCCACATGTTTACCACATATATTCCCCTGCATCCCCCTCCCCCAGATTCACCTCTCCTCTGTTTCTTCATAAAAGAGCAGGCCTCTAAGGGATGACAGGCAAATAGGACATATCAAGTTACACTGAGACAAGCCAAAAGCTGAAGGAACCAGTTTGAGGAAAAGAGTCTCCAGACGGCAAAAGGCACCTACTCCCCTGTTAAAATTCCAGAAAACTACAAAGCTAACAGTCATAATATATATGCACGGACCTGGTACAGAACCATGCAGTACCCACGCTTGTGGCTTCATTCTGCGAGCACATATGATCCCTGTTAATTGATTCAGTGGTCATTTTCTCCTGCTGTTCTTCAACCCTCTGATCTATACTCTTTTATTGCCCCCTCCACCCCCTGCCTTATGGGGGTTTTTCAATTCATGTCTCCAATTTAGATACTGTATAATGCTTGGCTGTAAGTCTCTGCACCTACTCAATATGCTGTTGTAGAAAGCCTTTCTGATGACGACTCATACCAATCTATGAGTAGAGCAGAATATCACTAGAAATTATTTTAATCATAAATTTTTAGCTGTGGTTTTTATCTAACTTAGGTCTCTGGACTAAGCAGTGTCTGAGCTGATCAGTCTCTGGGCTACGTGGTCTCTGCTCTGGTTCCTGGCCATCCAGTCAGCATAAGGCATGGCCTCCTTCTCATGAACCTCAAGTTAAACCAGCCATTGGTTGGCCACTCCCACAAGTTTTGTGCCACATTGCCCGACCACATTTTGTAGACAGGACATATTGTAGGTGGAAATTTTTTGACTAGATTGGTTTCCAGGTTTCTGCTTCCATAGCCTTGAAAATATCATTTTGTGTCAAAAAAACTAGAACACAGAGGTATGACTAGAATGACTTGAACATGAAGATATCAGTTAAATCTCTCTACATTTGATGGGCAGTATGGATATTGTTTTCAGCAATGAGGCCCCACTGTCAATTTTCAGAGAACAATTTTTCTACTACAATTCTGCAATTTTAGTAACAGTCTGGGTGGCTTAGGGGTCTCCATGTGACCCCATCAGCCAGTGACTCAATCTAATAAAACCCAGTCTCACTATGAGTTTATTTAAGTATAAGAGCTAGTTAGTAATATGCCTGGACTATGGGCCAAGAAGTTACTATTAAATTAAGCTTCTGAGTCAATTATTTCATAAGTGGCTGCAGGTCTGGACAGGTGAGACTGAGGAACTTCTATAAAAGTGTCTCTCCTTACCATGCATGTAACCATGTAACCACAAATATTCTAAACCTGTTCACCCTTCTACCCAGATACAATGAGAGTACGTTTGGATAGCATGTGCTGAAGTTTGACTGTTGTTGGTGGAAGAAAATTTATCCCATTGTTTAAAGAGGGTTATTAGTGCAGTTCAGTACTGAATACTATGCTCCCACCCATGTATTTAATGACCTAATCTGCCAAGTACATTATTACTAGTAGAAGAAGGTGAAGAGAACCTAACCCATTGTTCCATATACTTGCCTGTATCATTACTATTAATTACAACAACATCATATAATCTAGAATGATAGTTTCACCAAATATGAAAAAAAATGAACTTTTTTAAAAATTTTAGTAGTAGAACATATCCCAATGAGAGATGTGTGAATGGGGTTGAAAGAAGATCACACAGTTAGCCCCATGATCCTGTGTTACTATCATAGAATAGCAGATTCAAATGAGCATGGCAATGTCTCATCTTTGAGAATCAAGCATAGAGAAACAGAGGCTTCAGAGCAATACTGCCAGAAGATCCCCCAGTTCTAAACTTATGTGCAATACACAACTCAAAAGCCAACTGCTAAAAAATCCTTAAAGCTAGTCAGATTAGAAAAACCATATATATTTATGGGAAATACTTAAAATTTCCAGTGTTATAATGAAAAAAATGTTACAATTCATTGTGGATATTTTCCAATGCCACAAATAGAGCAATATGTCATAGCCCTGTCAACTCTAATAGTTTAATTGTGGAGTAAATTATGTTGTTCTGTTTTCCGCATTTAATTTTTAAATTAGCTCTTGGCTGCAGAGTCCTTGATTATAGAACTTAATTAGCTGAGCCTGTTGACGGGAATCAGGCTACTTACTGGGTACAACATCACATAGCAAAGCTTAATAACATCACCCAGAACCACAGGGAAACTTGTGCTACTGTTTCTCAAATGTGGAGGAGCAGTAGTAAAATTGGCAATATTTCACAAGGTGAAATTATAATCAGAGAGAACAGACTAAAATACTTTTTTAAAATTTAGGTAAAAATTATTATTTTTTTTTTTACTTTTGACATCTCCTTAACTGAAAGAGCAAATGACAACATAGATATTGCTTAATTACTAATTTAAAAGCAACAACAAAAATTTTGAATTTTAAAACATTTTTCTAATCTACTTGCTAATTTTCAAAAACATGATTTTACCTACAGTTGCATAAACTTGATCTTTTTCTTTCTATTAGACAGTAATGATAACTTACATTATTCTGCATGAAAATTACATAAATATATACCATTTGCAGTGTAGAAAGTAATGGATTTAAACAGTGTCCTATAAACATGTTAAAATCACAGAGTTGATTATGTAAATGGATATATATTTTTTCAAAAACTTAACACAACCTTTATGTTAGTTAGCTAAACATATATACTCAAAATAAAATTACAAAAGAACAAAGAAATTTGAAGCAGTCAAGAAATTATGTAATGGAAAAGTACTTCTTTTGAACACCTTGGGTGGTATAAATGGTCAGTTATTACAGGAAATTTTTATATTTTGAGCAGTCAGGAGACAAGGCCTGAAACACTAGCTGAGCTATTTTTCTAAATTAGATTTTAGGCTTTATATTTGTAAGAATATCATGATTTCTCAACATGAAAACACACACACACATACACACACCCCACACATACTACTTGATTTTATTTACTAAGCAACCATATTTTTTACTGAAAAACAATTTTGCCTCTACTACTGAGTGTTATTGGTTATTTGAGTGAATGTCAGCTAAGTCCAACCATGTTTGTCTGTGTTCTGCTGCACTGAATTTGTGCTCACACTACATTGCAATTTTTGAATTACATATTGTAGTATAACACTAGCTAGAGAGGAGCTTTCGTAGTGGTAGGAAAGGACTAGAAGGAACAGAGCTTTAATATGCAAACATATTTTAACCTTCAAATAGGAAAGTAGAAATTGTATCAAATTATTTGTTATAATTAGAGACCTGTCACATGATAATGCTAAAATTTAAAGAGATGGGAAAATTCATTTTTCCTTATCATTTGTGGAGGATTTATATAACAATAGTAAATTTTTTTTTTTTACTTTTGTTACTTCATGTACATTTTCAGGTCTGACCAACTGGTATACATAGCCAGTTGATATACTCTTTTCTAAAACCTATAACATAATACAGACTGAGGACACTGTATTTATGTACTTAGAATGTGTGTGTAATTTTAATTTAATGAATAAAAGAGATAAAAATTTGAAAGATTTGAAGGAGATGTTTAAAGAAGAGAATGAAAAAAGAAAGAGAAGACAGAAAGTATGTAAAGGCATTAAAATCCCCAAACTAAAACAATAGAAAACTCAGAAAATTAAAGAAAATAATCAGCTAATATGACCACTGTGAAATATCAAATAATGATGGTTAGAGAAGTTTTTATACAAAAATTTATTTTACATAAAAATTGTTATTTATAAAGACAAAATAAAGAATATGATAAATCTATATAACTCCAATTTACAAATCTTATACTATTTATAAGTATAAATAAGATAAGGTAAGATAATACACTTCCAATATCCAATGTATCACTGGTAGAGAAAATTGTGGGGACAACAGGGAAAGTCACCTCTGTGTCTTATCATAATAATCTAGAATTTTCCTCTGGTAGAATGTAGGTCCAAATCAATCAGTTTCTAGAAAAATATCTGACAAATCATAGGCCTTAAACAAATTCAGCTGACTTGGCCAGCAGAAGGCTGGAGCACAGTTGGATTGTGTTAATAAATGTGTTTCCTGGGAACTGATGACAGGGAGATAAAGTGTGTTGTGAACATCATGTAAATTAAGAGATGCTCAGAAAGTACTACTTAAAGGGAAAAAAGCTTGAGAGTGGATATTGTAAGGATTCTTGGCACTTCATGTGGTGAACACAGCATGGCACTGGGTGAGATAAAAATTCCTGGCATGCAGCAGCCACATTGTAAAGCCAACATGGCCCGAGTAGAACACACCTCTAAATCCATGCCCACCTGTTCTCTTAAAAGAGGCCTGACATGAAAGTCTCTTTTTCTTTTCTGCTTTTCTGCCCCTGTACACACATGGAAACTCTCCTGAACATACTCTCGTGTGGCCCTAGTAGTGTGTGTTTGTCTGATCTCACACTCGAAACCAACAGATATCACCATGTCTTAACAGATGGCCCAAATGGAAGAACATAGGATAGAGAATGCTTCCTAAACTTACTAGAATCACCCTTGCTTCTTACTTCTCTGGCTTGAGCTGGTCTGTGCCTATCTCTCCTCACTATCAGAATGTATTGAAACCATGTGATAAAATGAACCCCTGCTTTTCTCCAAAAGCATTTTGTCAGATATTTTCTCACAATGACAAAGTAAGCAACATGCTTCCATAAAGAATATGTTCCAGTTATCTATTTGTTTTGTTTATGTTTTATAAAAATCTTCAAATGAGAACAAGAATTCAAGTGGAAATTTAATTCTATGGCCTATATTTTTCTAAGAAAGTTTACAAATGATGCATTTTTACTAACACAATTATAATGCATTGCATTGAGATAAATTTTATTTTTCAAATACACTGTTATAAAACATTTTAGATTTATGCCCACATAAGTTATGTAATAGAACTACATGAAGAGCTACTATTAATTGATACCAGCTAGGAAAAAAATTTGTTTTCTTCAAAGGAGGTACACTGTGTTTATATATGACCTCAGGAGAGGTCATAGCCTCAGGAGTCAACGACCAATACAAAACAAATTCTGTGTTAATATGGCTTTATTGCGTGTTTGGTTTGGTTTATTTCTGTTTTTCTTTTTCTTTTTTTGTTTCTCAGATTGGGCAAAATTAAAGTTGAGTGGGTAGGAAAGTGGGAAGCATATGGGAAGAAATTAGGGAAAGAAAATAATAGGATGAAATAATAATGTATGAATTTCTAAAATTACAATGCAATAAAAATAAAATCTGACTGATTATGAACTTACACTACGTCCTGTCTGGTCTTACTATGATGCACCCCCTATTAGACTCAGCTCAACAACTCATACATTAATAAGACTTGAATAAACACAGACCTCCAACTTTTTCTATTAATGTGAATAATAGAATATGAAAACATCTAATTATTTTAGTGAACTCTCTTATATGATGTTGGAAAAGCAGATTATAGGCCTTATGATAAAAGCAAACACCCAAAATGCATTCACCACTAAGATTTGCTCAGTCTTAGTGTTACTTAGAGCCTGCTCAGTCCTTCAGTTTCCTCGAATGTCAGTGAGAATATATGACCTTGCAGACAGCTGAATGTTTCTAATTGTTTCATGAGATTTTGTTTAAATAAAACTCAAAATGCTGCTCCATTATCTAAACTACATTTGAATTAGGTATTATTTTTCTACCAGACAATGGTTGATGCAGAGTTCTACAGCCAAATATTAGATAGAGCTCCAAGAGTCCTGCACTGTAAGGCAAGAAAAGTTTTAAAGAAAGATGGGTCAGGCATATTAAAACACCGCCCACAGAATAAACTGCCTAGGACTCATGGGGGCTTACAGAGATCAAGGATCGTGTGAGGTCTGATCTAGGTCCTCTACATACTACGACTGAGTAGCTTGGTGTTCTTGTGGGATTCAGGCAGAATTTTTGTGAAGTTTTGGTGTTCAGTCAGAGGTAGGGCCATTTGCTGATGCTTATGTCTAATTATGAGACCCTTCACTTACTGCTGGGTTGCCTTGTCCAGCCTTGATAGGATAGTATGTGCCTGGTTTTATTGTACTATATTATGCTATGTCTGGTGGTTGTGCCTGGAAGGCCTGCTTTTTTTTTGAGTGGAGACTGAGGGAGCATGGATCTGGGAAAGGTGGGGGTAGGAGGTAGAGATTGAGAGGAGAGAGTGTAAACTGTAGTCAGGTGAGAGAAATTTTGAAAAAAGAGTCTTAAATAATAATAAAAATTTAAATATTGTGTTATGAATTTCATATAATAGGCTTTCTTAGTTACATTGAATTATCTTTATTAGCATTTATCATATAAAGAGTTAAGATACTATTATGCAAACATACATTTAAATGCCTGTTGTCTAGATTAGATGGATTACTACAGTTGAAACAAAATATTTTAAGTTTAATTATTATCCTTATGACTGTTTTGATTTCTGTTATAAAGGAATATAACATCTTTCACGGGTGTGGTATTTTTATTTTATGTCTCTTGAACTTGAGAAAGCATTCTCATATTTTTTTATTAAACATCATCAGGAATTCTTACCTAATTTACTTGGTAGTTAAATATATTTTACAGAGAATGAATATGACAAATGTTACAATGGATTCTGGGCTATAGACAAACCAAAAGGATTCAAACAGGAAGAATATTATAACACCATTGCAAAGAAAACCAGGTGTACATAAAACAAACAACAGCAAAAACCATAATATATTGTTAATTTTTAGATTATAATCTAAAATTTAGTAATATCATTCTGGAATTTTTACTTCCATAGATATTTTAATATATTTGAATTAAGACATTTAAAAAGTATAAGTGTAGTTTGTTTCCTCAGAGAAACTGTACCTTAAAGACAATGTACATATAGACCTTTAATCACAAATTGAACTAAGTATATAGCATTAATTTAACATTCTAGAAAGGTACATGTACAGGAAAGTATGAATTTTAGAAGATTACATTTTAATTTTCTTATATATATTTAATTTTCTCTTCACTTAAAACCATGAGACCTTGGAAAACAATGTAGCTGATTAAATCTTATTTTTGAAATTGTCCATAGTTTTGCTATAAATTTACTGATAGCAAAGTAATGAAGTCTTCTTCATGAAATATTAAAGTATTTATTGATTAAAAATATATTTGTTCTTTTATCTACCCATTTTATTTAGAATCCAATGGTTACCTATGTTTATGGTATGTAACTTATTTTCTAGTCTAACATAATTTTCCTATTAAATCTTCATCTGTGCCTCAGTTGTCTGAACATGAGTATGTCCTATTACTAGACACACAGAGATAATATGACAGTCATATCAGACACACAGAGATAACATGACAGTGTACTCATCACTTGCTCACAACTGTCTTCAGTTTCTTGAAACTTCATTAAAAATAACTTTTGTGTTTTTGCATGTTCATGCGTCTCCATCTGGACATGCTTCTTCAGATTTAACCGCTTCAACTGTCGTATTTTTTACATTGAAGTTTGTCTAGCCATCATCAAGTCTCACTAAGAGAAAAGCCTCTTGTAGCAAACTTGTGTGTGTTTAGCATTCTGAATCAGCATACACATCTGTGGCTTAATAGAAGCCTTCTTAGTCAAAAAAAAAAAAAAAAGAAGAAGAATAAAGCATTGCTTTTAAGTAAATTTGTTTATTAATCTGAAAATACAAGAGCTTATTTAGTATAGTAAATTTTAAGCTTTGCTCAGTTTTTTGGAGGGCTTGTTCTCCTGATGTTCCCTTCCCCTCTCTCTTCATAATGCCTTCTGCCTCCCTTACTGTGGGGTTCTCTGAGGTTTAATTAGAGCTGTGCATTCTAATGACTCTCTCTCTCTTTTTGATGTCTGGCTGTGAGTCTCTGTACTTGTTACCAAGTGTTACTGGAGGAAATATTCCTGATGAAAGCTAAGTAAGGCAATGATCTATGAGTAGAACAGAATATCATTAGGAGTCATTTTATTAGTGCCTTTAAAAAAATTGTTGTTGCATTTTGTTTTTGACTAACTGGTCTTTGGTTCTTTGTCAAGCAAGCAGTACCAGGTATGGGTTTCATCTCATGGGGTGGGCCTTAAGTCAAATTAGCCTGTGGTTGGTTGCTTCTCCCCAGTTTTGTGTGCCATTATTGCATTAGCAGATTTTACAGACAAGGCAGATTATAAATTAAAAGTTGGGCTGTTGTTTGTGTCTCTTTTGTTAGCCAGCAGAGTACCTTCTTATACCAAAGACATTGGAAGATGGAGGTGGTGATACTTTGTAAGCATCAACTCTACAACTTCATGTTTAATAAGTTGTGTTGTCTTTGTCTTCAGTAGTGGGGCCTTGTTGTCAGATAGTAGAGAGCAACTTATTATGTTGACAACACCAAGGATGTTTCGTGATTTCCATGGGACCCCCTTGTCCACAACTCAGTCAGGTATAACATCCCCAGAGGGGAAAGTGTGACAAGAGATAGACATTTGGGACTCCAGCTCTTTCATTATTTGGATATTTAGTTAGGAATGCTTTAATAAATTTTTAGAAATTTCGACTGTACAAGTTTTCACACCACTTAAAATGCCCCTCAATTCTAGTTGTTGCTCCCAGAATTTCCTTTCTCAATCCCATCTCCTGTCTCCCATTCCACATAATCTTCCCTAGTCCATCCCACCCCTTTACCCATTCACATACAAAAATCTATTCTATTTCTCACTTTTTGGGTATCCATGTGTTACCTCCTACTCCCTTCCTCTATATCTGACCTCTCTGGGATACATATTATAGTTTAGTTGTAATTTATATCAAGATTAATATCCATACATAAGTGAATAACTATCATATTTATTTTTCTATAGCTGGGTTACTTCACTCATGGTGTTTTTCAGTCTCTTCATTTGCCTGCAAGTTTCATGATGTCATTTTTCTTCTTTCTTTCTTTCTTTTTTTAGTTTTTACTTATTTATTTATTTTAAATTTTTATTATGAATAAAGTTATATTTTTTTATCTATGCATCCCACTGTTCAGACTCCCTTCTCCCTCCCATCCCCCCCAGTCATTCACTCTTGTCTCCATCACTTTATTTCCTCCCCAACAAGGGCAGGTAGTCCCAAGGTCAAGGGGGCTTAGTTCAGTGTGTTGGAAATGTTCCCTGTATGATGCAAATAAAGTAACTGTTTTGGCCTATGCACAGCACCATAGAAGTGGGTGGAGAATCAGAGGACAGGCAGGTAGGAGAAGGGTGAAGTTAGTCAGTCGCCATCTGACCCAGAAGGAGGAACACGTAAGGAATATAGGTGAGCCACAGGCTGGGCCACGTGGCGGGTAGATTAGTAGAAATAGGCTGAATTAAGAGAAAGAGCTAGCTAGTAATGTGCTTGAGACATAGGCCAACAGTATGAAGTTAGTATTAGCATGTTATTCATTTCTTTGCCGTCCAAAAACCCCGGGCCCAAACGCCCCCTGAAACTTTCTACAACAGTTCAGCATCAATTCCAGGCAGATCTACTTCCTCACTCCAACATCAAGACTGGTTCAGTAGTTCCTCTGGAGGGAATGGGCTCCAAGGTGCCAGTCCAATGTATTTCAGATCCCAAGCTGTTCAGTGGTTGTGGTTGACAGCTTGGGCATGCTTAGTTGTTTTTTGTTTGTTTGTTTTTTAAAGTTCACTAATGAGTGAGTACATCCCCTGCTTATATTTCTGGGTTTGTGATACCTTGCCCTGGAGGATATTTTCCAAATCCCTCCATTTGCCTACAAATTTTAGGATGTCATTTATTCTTACTACTGAGTAGTACTCCATTGTGTAGATGCAGCACAGTTTGTTAATCCATTCTTCATGTGAGAAGCATCATTTTTCTTTTTAACTTTACTTTTTGTTGCTGTTTATTAATAATAGATACATTTTTTGTTCAATATATCTTGATTATTGTTTCCCCTCCCAAAACTTCTCCCAGTCTCTCCCACATTTGCTCCAGCACAGATCTACTTTCTTTTGTCTTTTTAGAAAAGAATAGGCCTCTCAGAGATAAAAAAATATTGCAAACTAAATTATAATAAAACAAGCACCATTGCATTATAAATTGACAAGATAACCCCACAGAAGGTAAAAATCTTAATAGGCACATAATCAGAGACACTTCCATTCACACACTCAAGAGTTCCATAAATCAACTTGAGCTGAAAGCTATGCTTACTGAAGACATATTGTAGACTTGCATAGGCCCTGTTCTTGCAGCTTCATTCTCCTGGAGTTCTCCTCCCTAAAATGAGACTTTTAACACAGAAGCTATCTACTTTTGATTCCCACAGCAAAGGGAAAACCTCTGTTCTCCAGTAAAGTTTCACTGTTTATATCAAACATACTCCAGGCCAATAAATACCTATGCCCAATAATAGTCAGTCAACACAAAAATATCTCCATGGTATGTACTTGTGTGGGTCATCTGTGTGTGTGTGTGGGGGGGGTATTTGTGTGTGTGTGTGTGTGTACATGCTTGTATGTGGTTAGTTTGTTTTGTAGGTTTTAGAATTAGTTGTCTTTTTGTTGGTTTAATTTAGTGGGCTTTTTATTAGCTTGTTTTGTATTGTTTTGATGTTGTAAGTAAGAGAGAGAGAGAAACAGAAAAAAAAATACATGAAGTTGATTCAATAGAGAAATGTGTAACATCTAGTAGGAACTAAGGTAGGTAAATCATAATAAAATTTAATGTATGAAAGCCAGATGGACATCCAGTGATTTGATTCTGTGTACTGATAACTTGAATAAAAAAGAGTTTGTGGCAGCATGAAAAATAGATACCTCCCTGATTTCTTCATTCTGGGAACAGAAATTCATGGAGAAAATTGACTGTGTTCATATCATCTTTGGGAAGTACAGCCAGGAATGTAAGTGAGGAGCAGTCTTTCACTTTTATTATTAAAGAATGAAACTTTTTAATTTGAAATACTGTATCTCACTCTCTTAAGGCTTTACTTTTTCAAAGCAATAATCTTTTTTTTTTGTCCTTCCCTCAACTCTACCCAGATGACTCACTGTTTCTACAATCCAAATTTATATTATTCTTTTCTTTTTTTATTTTATTATTATGAACAAAGAAGTCACACTTTCTATCCTTGTATATCCTTATTCAAGGTCCCTTCCCCCTCCTACCACATCAGGTCATTCTCTCTTCTCCACAACTCCCCATCCCTTTGCCCCCCCCCTCCCCGACAGGCAGAAGGTGGTCTCAAGGTCCCACTGTCCCAATATTGCTTAGTTCAGCCTCCACTTCACAGATCCAGTTTTCTCCCCACAACCTCAAGACTGAGTCTGGTTTGCCTCTAGGCGGAGTAGGATCCAAGGAGTCAATAATCTTAAAAGAAAATCAAAACAACTTAAACTATGTTAAAGATGAAGTCAGTTTTATTGCCTTAATCATCTTAATTATGACCTCATGATCACAGAAATCCATGCTGGCAGGGCTTCCAAGTATCTGCATTTTATATCTTTCATAAACTAACCAGCAATAAGATTTATTTTGAAATTGTGAAGATAAGTGTTTTCAAAAATCTCCCAGGCAGTCCCACAAGCATATTTAAAATGAAAATTTGATAGAGGGGTCAGGGTTGATAACTTGCATTTATGAGCACTTGCTGTTTTTTCTAGAAGACCTGCGTTGGATTCCAGCAAGTACATGTTTTATGACAACCGTATACAACTCCAGTCCTGGTTATTCAAAACTTCTTCCTGCCTCTCTGGACATTGGGCCAATAGGTATTGCACAGACATATAAGCAATCAAGAAACTCATACACACAAACAATTATGACAAAAGCTTTTGCATAAAAGTATAAATTATATATTGCTATCCTCAAAAGTCAAGACAATTTTTATGCATTACATAGGTGTGTGTGTGTATACAGGAGAATCTTAATGACAGTAAAGACTTATACATAGAATCCAAGATCATAAGGATAATAATTTTTAAAGCAGGTTTTAAACTAATCTGTTGACAGAAATCAGATGTAAGAGAACTTAGTGGTCTGTATGAGAATTTAGGCAACTATAAGTTTTTGTATTTCAATGTACAGATTCCCTGTCATGTCCAGAAGATTTTTTTTTTCAGCAGACCCCCTGGTCCTTGTTTCTTACCATCTTCCTGGTTTTACTTGCCTGATTTTCATCCAGCTTTATCTGCAGAATTTTATTTTTTGTGGCTATGTCAACAATAATTGAATATCCCATGTTAACCCAATCTCTGCATTTGACCATTTGTTTAGCTCTGTGATAGTTTCTTTGCTGCTTCTTCAATGAGGAGTATAATCTACAGTTGCCTGGATAGAAGGTTAAAGATTTAAAATGACAGCAGCAGGTTCCTCTCTAGAGACTATAAACTCTCTAGCCAAAGGAACATTTACAATCAAGTGCACATATAGTGTCAGGCATAAATTACCTCATATTGAGTGGGCATCTGACGCAATTAAACAGCCATTGGCTATCCCCAAATATACACATGATTATTGCACCCTTGTGATATTGCCAAACTAAACATAGTTTTGATTCTTAAGCTCTACATCTCAGTAGGACTCTCTAGTTCTCTACTACTTTCGCAGTTTGTATGGCACTTTCTCATATGGTGAAAGATAATATTCATGAAGTAGGCCAGTATTCCAAACAACTTAATCTCCCATGCTCCAGAGGTATAGCATGCATTGGCATGTTCAGAGTTTTATATAAATTCTAGGACTGAACAGTGTTACTCATATTTATGAGTTAAGCAACTTCTGCTCTCAGCTATCAACCCAGAACCCAAAAGGGATATTTAAAAAATTTGTTGCAGTAACCATGAAAGAAGAAGTTTCACTTTTAGAAACCATTATATAGAAAAAAAGTTTTTTTTTCACAATATTTGTTAATTTGTAAATATCTCATTGTTTTGATCATTTATCTTAGGAAGTTTTAAAATCAATATTCAGATTCTAATATTTCCAAATAATAATTAAGATATCTCAATATATTGGGGCTCATTGGTTTGTGAGATAAATTTTACCGAGGTAGCATAAATTTTCTTTTTATGAAACAGATTATTAATTGGAGTAAGTATATTTTTAGACTCAGAAAATGGGTTTGTGTCTCTTTTTTTTTAATTTTAATTACAAAGAGAACATTCAGGGTTAGAGATGTGCTCAGCAAATCTTTCTCTTGCAATCATGACACCATGAATTGATTCTGAAATATCATATAAAACAACAGCAGCAACAACAAAACTGTGTATGGTGGTGTCTGCAGACCCAAGAGCTGGAGGTAAGAGAGATAACTCCCTGGGGAAATGGCTCACTGCTGTTCTAAGAATACCCAGCAATCTTCAAGCCAGAAGAGATTGCATCAAGGTAAAAACAAAACAAAACAAAAAAAAACCACATTAGTAAATAAGACCTAGTATTGACCTCTGTTTTTCACACACATGTATTTAAAAACATATAAGCACACTTATTTGTACAAATATACACTACTATTTCTCACCTATACAAGACTGCAGCTTAAAGATATTCTGTTTAATAATTTTATCCAGTTTTATATCGTATTTATCATACAAATAATGTCCTTAAATAAATTTATATCATATTGAAATTGTATATTTGAAGAATGTTTCAACTCCAGTGCTGAATTTTTCAAATAACATTTTCATACTGAACATACAAATAGTAATTTTATTAAAAAGAAAAGGAATCAAGGGAACACTCCTCCATTGTTGGTGGGATTGTTAGCTTGTTCAGCCACTTTGGAATACAATATGGAGGTTTCTCAGAAAATTGAGAATCAATCTCCCCAAGGACCCAGCAATACCACTTCTGGGTGTACACCCTAAAGGTGCACATTCACACTCCAAAGGTATTAGCTCAACTATGTTCATAGCAGCATTATTTGTAATAGCAAGAACCTGGAAACAACCTAGATGTCCCTCAACTGAAGAATGGATTAACAAACTGTGATACACCTACAAAATGGAATACTACTCAGCAGTAAGAAAAAAATGATATCCTAAAATTCACAGGCAAATGGATGGATTTGGAGAATATCCTCCTGAGCAAGGTATCACAATCTCAGAAAGATAAGCAGGGGATGTACTCACTCATTATTAGTCTCTAAACAAACAAACAAGAAAAGAAGCCAAGCATGCCCAAGCTGCAAACCACAACCACGGAACAGCTTGGGATCAGAAACCCCCTGGACTGACCCTTCGACCCCACTCCAACTATAGGAACACCTGACTCACTCTTGAGGGAGGGGTGACAAAACTGGATATGGCAGGAGTGGAGACTGAAGTAAGCATTATTGGGTCAGTGGGACCATAGGACTGTCTGCTCCCTGCCCAGGGAGGGGTGGGAAGTTGTGGAGAAGAAAAATGACCTGTTGTGGCGGGAGGGGGAAGGGACCTTGAATAAGGATATACAGGGATGGAAAAAAAATTCAGAGGGAAAGCTGAACACAAAGTAAATATGTGTGTAGCAATCTTATTTGCATTACCACCCTTGATAAGTCATGCTTATGATTTTTATCTTATTTATAGTTATTGTTAACTTATCAGCATTTTAAATTCATTTTACTGCTTTTCTTGATAAATACAAAATAAATAAAGAAGAGAAAAAAAAGAAATAAAGTAAAACTAATAATAAGCCACATAAAGATGAAAATTAAAAAAGAAAAGGAATCAGCAATCGTTTATATTTCAAATGCTCATAAATTCACTGTATTTTCTCGTTATTCTTTAATTTTTTTGAAAACTGATTTAACATTTGTTAAGGTTAATGCTTTAAACACTCCTGAAAAATGCATACTGTAACTTGCCTTTTCACACCTGCTAGGGTTACATTGTTGTCTTACCCATGGAGGATGCTAAGGCAGGATGATCCAGTTAAGCTCCCTGGATAACTGATTCCTGAGAATAAAAGGTATTTAAAAGACTGTCAGAAACAGAACATTTTTAAATGTTTAGTTTTAATTCATAGAGTTCTTCAATGTTTGACATTTGACAAGTGTTTTATCAGGAAAATAAGGGGAAAACATACACAAATGATACAGTGTTTATTGATTTTAAAATAATGTTTTCCTTTTGTAGAATATTAAATTGTTTTATATGTTTGAGAATTTTCCCTAGCTGGCTTGTATGTGCACTATGTTTGTGTAGTGCCCAAGGAAGCCAAAAGAGGGCACCGTATGCCATACAATACAGATGCAGTGTGTTGTGAGCTGCATTGTAGCTTCCTGGAAACAAATCCAGGTCTTCTGGAAAGAGGAACAGACTGTGTGCATACCTTCTACACTGACTCATTCTCCTCCTCACCTCTTTTGCTTTTTCATCTGAGACAGAAAAATAATTTATTTGTTGTACACTTGTCACACTCAACCACAACTCAGAGCACATCTAGTCCAGAGTGCCACAGGTAGCAAAACAGGCGGTTCTGTTGTTAGTGAGTTGGCCTGTGGCAGTTGTTTTCTGCAAACACATGGCGATAAGGAACACACAGACCAATGCCCAAGCCACTACTTTCTTTAATTCTACTTCCAGCTGCGAAGGGTCCACGATCTACTTTCTTTGAGCATATGCATTGTTTATTTATTTCTTTATTCCTTTCTTCCATTTTGCTCTAAAGACAGAGGTTTTAGTAAGACTGTGCTGAGAAAAGCTTTACTTGAGATGCTTAAGTCCATTTCCTCTATCCTCAGAAAAGCATTGGTCCTTCCTTCCCCAAGCATCTTTTCCAATCACTGGACTTTTCGTTGCCTCTTCTCCTCCCAGAATGTTTATAGTTGATAACACAGAGAAAATATACTTTTCAAAGTATTGCTGTTATATTTACTTTTGAGATTTTATTATAATGTTTTTCTCTCCATCTCCTTTGCTCCCTCCAAACCTTTCTTGCTCTCTTTCAAATTCATGACTTTTTGTTCATTAGCTGTCTTTACATGAGTTTACATTCCTAAATGTAACTTTCTCAGTCTCTATAGTGCTACCTGTATGCATGTGTTCAAGGCCGATCACATGGTATCTGATAACCAATTGGTGTGCTCTTCCTCTCTGGGGAAGACTATTTCTTCTACACTCAGAATTTCATAGTTTCTTGCAGTACTTAGTGAACGGTTGAGGCCTAATTTCCTTTTCCTCATCCACTTTGGCAGGTCTATTGGTGTCGTCTTTGAGGCAATCATGTTTGTGAGACTTTATGGCGGTAGCTTATGACTACATAACTACCTGAAAATTCCCTGATCACCTGGCTTTTACAATCCTTCTGTCTTTCTGTCTCCTTTTCTGAATTTTTCACTGAGCCTTTGTGTGGGAGATGTTTCATAGAGTTGTAGAATATTTTTGGCTTGTGCTTTATAACTCTACAATTTAAATGAATTGTTTTGATTTTAATAGTGGCATACACTGACTTTTTTCCTATAACATTCCTTTGTGTGTGTGTGTGTGTGTGTGTGTGTGTGTGTGTGTGTGTGTGTGTGTGTAAAACGTTGCAGAAAAGGGGGCCTTGCATTTAAATTATAGCAGGAGAAGTTACATGGAAGTGGATAGACAGAGAAGAGGTAAAAGAGGAAATAATGTAATTATAATATAAACGAAAAATTAGTTTAAAATTTCAGCAAGCTAGTTTTGTGGATTTCAGCAAAATGTCTCCAAAGTTTACATCCAAAAATGCAAAAAAAATTGAATATAGCATTGAGTTGAAGCCAAGTAGTTACCTAAAGTTATTCAGACATAAAATATACCTAGTTTTCTAGACATAACATTTTCCTATTTATTATTTTTTTCAACAAATCTATATCAACCTGGTTTGCAAGTATAGAGAAGTTTCACAAAAAATCAGTTGTTGATGCAGTTCTTAAAGGAAATCAGTTTCAGTAAATTAGTAAGGAATAAAATCCTAGATCTCTTCCTTTTTCTTAAAGTTAATAAAAAACTCAAGAGGAATGGATAACCTCAGTGATTTTTTTTCCTGGTAAATGGTAGAAACAATGCTCATAAAATACAATCTTTAAAGAATATCTTCACTTATAAAAAGTGAGATTGTATTGATTGCCTCAGAAAAAAAAATTCTGAATTCAGATATTACAATATCATAAAATGTGTACTGCCAGAAGGTTTCTATGACTAATAATTGTAGCTAAATACAGAGAGGTGATGTTGGTCAATAACAGGCATTTTGGCTTAATAGAAATACATCATTTATTCTTAGATATATTTAAATTTTTAGTATCTCTACTTTTATGTTTTTATACTCATTATTAGGCAAGATAAGATTTTCTTTGTAAAACAGACATCACATCAAGATGCTCTAACAAAATAATAATTAACTCTTTTTAGATGTACTGAGTTGGAAATCAAAGAAAAAATAATGGTAAAAGAAATAATAGAGGAAGTATATAGTATCAATGCATATAGAGCATTCATACACCAGATAACAGAAAGATTCATATCCTGTGTGGAGAGAGTGTGGGAAGATCCAGCTTTCACCTCATCCTTCTGAAATCTGTTCAGTTTCAAAACCTAATTGTTTATTCAAAGATACTTTAATATTTTCAGATCAAAAATGCCTGCAGGAATTGAGAAAAGTTAACACATAGAAAAGAAAATGCTACTGTGTTCATTCAGATGACTGCCATAATTGCATTGAGGTATATATTTCCACTTTAAAAACTACATACTAAAATCCTTCTGCAACAATAAACTATTTTCAAATAATTCATAAATATTGTTATTTGCTATACTGTTTTACTTTACTTTTGCTTTTAAATGCCTGAATGTGTACATTAAAAACAAATAAAAGAACATTAGAAATGAAGGGAATCTCAAAACACTGATATTTATAGGCCCAAGTGCCAGTTAACCTTACACCATCTTATTACTCCAGATTATCAAGGCTTGAGAGTGGAAACCTCACGAGAAATTATGAAATATATCTACTTTGATGATATTTAAGATTCTGTTATAGTAAAAAAAAATGTGGAGGTGAAAAATCAAGAACTCACAGGTTCACTTTATTAAAATGCAAATTTAGTAGAAGGATACACACAAAGTAAATCTATAATAATCAGTGCGTATTGATTAATAATAAAAATAATACATTTTCAAAAATAAATCTAGTTCTTTGCATATATAATAGCATAATGAATCTTATCAAAACTAGTAGGAAAAGAAAGCAAGAACCAAAAATTACCAGCATCAGAAAATGTAGTAACTACCAGGCAGTTTATATAAATCAGAAAGTGCAGGCACTATTATGAACATTTTATTTTTCATGATAATTAGACATGAACTAAATGCAAAAAAGTTATTTTGAAATTTGAATTCTACAAAAGAAAACAAAATAAAATGAAAATTATAATCGGTCCACAAACATTTAGAAATTTTAATTTATAAAAGACAAAATTATAGGTTGGGAAAAAAGATTATAAAATTATTTTTCAAAATAATAATATAAAAAAATTTATGCTTAGTTTATCCTATAGACAGAGATGTGGGCAGTTAAAGTTATTGAAATAATGAGAACTGATTTTCAATAACAAAATCATTCACTGTTACTTAACACATGAATAAATTATTTGGGAGAAAACATCTGGTAAGAGAGAGGATTTGATGAAATAATAGTAAAATTCTTATCAAATTAAAAGATACCATTTTGAGCTTTCCAAAAGGAATGCATCAATACATACACTCACATTATATAAACAACTTGATCAAAATAATTACTACAGTCACAATATGGCAAAATGTAAAAATTGTTTTAGTTTAAGATAAAAACTTATCATTAAAATACAGCAAGCAAAAATAAAATCAAGAGATAAGAAAAAATAAAGTTGATAGTATTAAATATTATGTTATATTTCTACAGCACATTATATAAATATTTTTATAAATCTGTAAAGACTGATCACAATTTTCACTATAGAATAGTAACAAAATTCAATTATATTTTCACATGTAGAAAACGTTAATGAAGCATTAAATTGTAAAGTCAAATTATAATTGTACCAAAATTTAATTTAGACAAAATTATATTAGATCTTTATATAAAATATTAATATATTCTCCATTTTTAAAATGTGATTTAATTTAAGACTTCAATGTATTTTTTCACTAGCTCTGTGCAAACCTAGATCTTTGATATGTTCATTAATTAGAAATATAATTGAGCTTTTAGAAAATTGTTTTTAAAAGCAAGATTTTTTTAGTTAATTATTCAATGCTTTATTTAAATTTTTCAAATTTTCAGTCTCCATATTAAGCTTTCAATCTTAATTTTATAAAACTGCATTATTTAAAACTCGGAAAGCACTACTGTGGAAGAAAATATGTAACTTCAGAGGTCACATTTGCAGTGGTCAAGACACATTTGCTTCCTTAAAATGCTATTTCTTTTTAAATTTTATTTTTATAGAATAAAGTTTCATTTTTTATCCATGTATTACCTTGTTCAAACTCTCTTCCCCATCCTGGCCCCTCCCGGTCAGTCTCTCTTCTCCAATGCTGTTAAGTAAGCTAATTTTTAAAATAACATCACTGACTTATTAAGAAGCATGAAATTAAGCTAAAATATGTTCACGACAGACATTTGTTTCTCTGCAAGTTTTGAAAATAAGTGACTTTAATTATAGTGTCAGAAATGAATAATATGTCAAAAGTTTCAAGTGGAAATAAATAATAATCTGAAGTGAATTTGAAAGAAAGAAGATCACTCTGATGTGTTTGTCATAGCATGAAATGATTTAGAACAACACTGCAGATTTCTGTGTTTAAGAACCTACATCAAAGACAAGCATAATTTAACGATTGTTCAGTGTGATAATTAGATGACACTAAATACACATGAGACCATAACTGCATAAGATTTTTAAATAAATAAGATAGTGAACAAACTAAAGAAGTACAAATTCTAACACTAGAATTATTTGTATGGTTTTATTGAGACTGGCATACATAGATTAGCATTCTTTCATAGAACTAGAGATAGAGCAAAAGTTAAGTGATTTGTAGAATTTTAACTCCATAGAAACTTGGAGACTATATATATGCGTATAAATGGATAAACCTTATGTATATATTTATGCTATGCATATATACAATGAATATTTTACAGAAAAGAAACAGATTGACATATTTGTGATCTACATGAGAATAGTGGATTTTTGAAAAATTAATTTCTCAAATTAGATGGGAAATAAGTTTTTGTAGAAAAATTTATATTTATTTTATATTTTGAATAATGACTATTCCCTCATATGCTTAGGCATTCTAATACTTGGGGCCCATTTTGAGTGATGTTAGAAGAGTTCACAGAGAGCTGCAACACTGCTGGAGGAAATTTCTCATTATCAGTGTGCTTTGACAGTTTAAAGCCTTTGCTCACCTCCAGTTCTCTACTACCTGCTTGTTTATGGATAAACATGTGATCTTTTGGCCTCTTACTCATATTTCCAGTTCTGCACATTGCTGTGATGAATCTGCCCAATTCTGATGGATTTTTATCTCTCTAGGATAAAAAGACCAAGTAAACTCTTTTCTCATTAATTGCCATTGGTCTTGATGTTTGTCATGGTAATTACTTCTATGTCTTTAAAAGAATTGAAATATTCTAAATTATGTTGTCAAAATTTGCTGTACACTTTGCCCTTTATTTTTCCTTATTACTGTAACAAAAGAGAACAGCGTGTGTAAGGCCAACAGCAAAAGTTTTGGTAACATTGAATGCTGTGTCTCCAGTAGGAATATATTGCAAGTGTGCTCCTTTTCAGTGCCTGTGAGGGAAAATATCTTCCAGATCTCATTATGTGTCCTAACTTCCTGATTTCTCATTGTCTGTTTATACTGTCCACTTTTCTCTGTCCTATGTCCCATTCTAGTCCTGTTTTCAGTTATGGTAGACTAGGACATGCAGTAACAGTTTTTTCTTTCTTTTACTTTATTCTCTCTGTAATATTTGCTGCCTCTAAAAAAGTTAGATTTTAAGAAAATTGTACAAAATATTTTAAACAGATTTTTTAGGTAGCCAATAAGAGTTTAATCTATATATAGTTTAATACATATAAACTATATATAAACACTATATATAGTATGTGTACATATATGTGTTTACATATATTTTCAAAAATAAAATCTACTTAGTTTTTATGATATTACTGGTATTTATGGTCTCAGAGTTATTTAATGAAGAATTGAAGTACTTTTTCATGGAGAAAAAGTATTTCTCAGCATTTCTTCTTGGCCTGTAGTTTTCCTTTAGAGCTTTTTCCTTATCGAAAACAAACAAAACGAAAACTATTCTGTGCTCTGTCTTCAATAAACTAAAACACTCTTTAAAAAAGGAACCAATGGGGGCTGGAGAGATGGCTCAGCGGTTAAGAGCACTGACTGTTCTTCCCCAGGACCTGAGTTCAATTCTCAGCATCCACATGGCAGCTAACAACTGTCTGTAATTCCAAGATCTGACACCCTTACACATTTATACATGCAGACAAAACACCAATTCACATAAAATTAAAATAAAAGGAACCAATGATAACCAACATACAATCCAAAGCCACAAGAAGGCTAGATATGAAAGAGGACCCAAAGAAGAATGCATGGATTTCTCAGGGAAGAGGAAATTAAAGAGATCTCTGGGTAAACTGGGAGTGGGGGGAGGAGCTGGTCTTAGAAAGCAGGTTGTGGCAGGATGGAGTGGAAAAGTGATGAAAACAAAGCAGATGCAGAGCCCATACTGAAACACCGGATCTAACTCCAGGAGACCTCCTGAAGAAGGAGGGATTATAGGAGCCAGGGTGGTCAAGGTCATAAAGCAGAAACTCACAAGGTAGCTGACCTGAGCTCATGTGAGCTCATAGACTCTTGCCCAACAGTCATGGAGCCTGCATGTGATAGACCTAGGCCCTCTGCATAAATGCTGTGGCTTGGTCTATTGTCAAGGCTCAGAAATTGGGATGAGGGCCTGTCCCTGTTTACTTGGCTTTTAGGAATTTATTTCTGAAGCTATATTGACTTTCCAGCATTTACACAAGGAGAGGAGCTTGGTCCTACCTAAACTTGATGTGCAAATGTTATGTTCAAGACCATAGGATGCCTCCTGCTTTCTGAATGGGAATGGAAGTGGAGTAGGGTGGGGGAGAAGTATTTGGGAGTATAATTCAGAGGAAGGGAATAGGAGCAGAAGAAGGATGGGAATCTGTGGTCAGTATGTAAAATAAATTTAAAATACTAATTAAATTTTAAATATGTATAAATAAAAACTATATAAATAAACAAATTGAACCAATGTATTTCTCATAGTTCATTTGCCAGGATATTTAGGAAGGTTCACCCTACTGCTACAATTCTATGCAGCACAATTGTATTATGGTGAGTATCTGATTTCTGTTCTTTCATAGGAGAGAACAGAGAATAACAAAGATAAGCATTCTCTCTTAGAAAACTACAGGGCTTCAGAGTCAAATTATAATTCTTGTTATTCTAAACACTGGCCTATGGTATATAGATCAGGTTTCAGTAGGAGATCAACAACAAAGAACTTTTGGGCAGCATAAACAAATCTTGTGTTTAAAAGTGGGCACACAATGTTGAGTGGGTGAAAATTTGAAGTTAGATGGAGAAAGAGTCCTTCAGGAGAAGGTGGATATGATCAAAACACTTAGGAAACTGCCAAAGATAATATATATGTATACATACATGACCTATTAGATGTGTTCTAGTTATAATCCATAGGCCTAATGTAGTTATATTGTCATTGGCTTGTGTTTTATGGGCATCAGGGGACAAAGACATTTTACCTAGTAGTAATTTCCTATCACAGATTTCTACAAAGCACAAATTTCTAGTTGGAAATTCAGTGCCTCTTATTGTTTAACAGTTGTTTCTCTGCATTTGATTCTGATCTCATTCTGATAAGAAACCATGACTCTTCTGGAAGCCAGCCAAATGACTAATTTGTACTTAATTTTTATTGACTTACAAAACAAAGTAAACTGTTGAAGTAAGATACTTCTCAGAATACAGGTTAATCTAAAGTAGTACATCTGTTCATATAAAGCATTCTCTGAATGCTAAAATGCTATAGATTTCATTTTACTAAGAATACAGTAAATATAAATTTGAATTAATAAATTACCAAGTAGTTTATAAAGATTGATTTTCTATTGCATTAATAATTTATACATTTTACTTATAGCAATTTAAAAGTAATATGGAAATAGATTGTTTGTACTTTGAAGAGATTGGCATAATGTTTAGAAAATCAAACTATTTTGAAAAAAGATATCTTCCAGTCTCGTGGATATTATTTTTATATAATATTGAAAATCTTCACTACTGTATGGAAAGGTATTTAAGCTGCTGATGTAGAATCTATATTTTTACTGAACCAGTTCAATCTTCTTTTGTTCTGCATTTGGAGGTGGTGAATCAGGAGGTCAAGGCAATTCTTATGTACATGTTGAACTCATGGGTAGCCTGTGCTACAAAAAAACCCAAGGAGAAAAACAAATATAATCTTAATTTTGGGAATCCTCCAAGTAAAGACAGGAAGAAATATGACTTATCACCAAATTCAGAGTATATTAATAATATTTTTCTGCTGTGTCTGCCTTTATAGGTAAGTTGGTCCTTCTCTGAACAAAAACCACATGATCATTTCCTTAGATGCTGAAAAAGCCTTTGACAAAATCCAACACTCCTTTATGATAAAAGCTCTGGCGGCATCAGGAATACAGAGACAATATCTCAATATAATAAAGGCGATCTACAAGAAGCCGACACAAAGCATTAAACTTAATGGAGAAAAATTCAAAGCAATACCACTAAAATCAGGAACTAGACAAGGATGTCCTCTCTCCCCTTATCTATTAAATATAGTTCTCAAAGTTTTAGCTAAAGCAATAAGACACCAAAACGAGATTAAGGGGATACAAATTGGAAAAGAACAGTTGAAACTATCTCTATTTGCAGATGATATGATTGTACACATAAGTTACCCACAAATTTCTTCCAAGGAACTTCTACAGCTGATAAACACCTTCAGCAATGTAGCAGGATACAAGATTAACTCAAAGAAATCAGTAGCCGTTCTACACACTAAAGATAAAAGGGCTGAAAAAGAAATAAGGGAAACATCACCCTTTCTATTAGCTGCAAATTGTATTAAATACCTTGAAGTAACTATAACCAAAGAAGTAACAGATCTATTTGACAAAAATTTTAAATCACTGAAGAAAAAAAATTGATGAAAATATCAGAAAATGGAAAGATTTTCAACGTTCCTGGATAAGTAGGATCAAAATAGTAAAAATGGTAATTCTACCAAAAGCCATCGACAAATTCAATGCGCTGCCCACCAAAATCCCAACACAATATTTTACAGACCTTGAAAGAACAATACTCAATTTCATTTGGAATAACAGGAAATCCAGGATTGCCAAAACAATTTTGCTCAACAAAAGAACCTCAGGAGGTATCACCATCCCTGACTTCAAGTTATACTATAGAGCTACAGTAATGAAAACAGCCTGGTACTGGCATAAAAACAGACTTGTGGATCAATGGAATTGAATTGAGGATCCAGACATTGACTCAAAAACCTATGAACACCTGATCTTTGACAGAGAGGCCCAAAATATTCAATGGAAAAAAGATAGCATATTTAACAAATGGTGTTGGCATAGCTGGATGGTGGTGGGTAGAAAAATGCAAATAGATCCATGCCTGTCACCCTGCACAAAGCTCAAATCCAAGTGGATCAAAGACCACCACATAAATCCAGCCTCTTTGAACTTGATAGAAAAGAAAGTGGGAAATATACTTCTATGAATTGGCACAGGCGGCCACTTCCTCAATATAACACCAGTGGCATAGATACTAAAATCAACAATTAGTGTGATCTCCAGAAGCTGAGAAACTTCTGTAAAGCCAAGGACACTCTCAATATGACTAAACTATGGCCTACAGAATGGCAAAAGATTTTTACCAACCCTACAAGTGATAGAGGAATGATCTCTAAGTTATATGAAGAACTCAATAATATAGAGCCCAAAACCTTGAATAACCCAATCAAGAAATGGGGTTCAGAACTAAAAAGGGAATTCTCAGAAGAAGAATTATGAATGGCTGAAAGGTACTTGAAAAGTGTTCAATATCTTTAGCCATCAAAGAAATGCAAACCAAAACATCTTTGAGATACCACCTGACACCTGTCAGATTGGTTAAGATAAAAGACACAGATGACAGCCTATGCTGGAGAGGCTGCAGAAAAAGGGGAACACTCCTCCATTGTTGGTGGGAGTGTAAGCTTGTTTAGCCACTTTGGAATGCAGTATGTCGGTTTCTCAGAAAATTGAGAATCAATCTCCCCAAGGACCTAGCAATACCACATCTAAGTGTATACCCTGAAGACATAAAGTTGCATTCCAAAGGCTCAACTATGTTCATAGCAGCATTATGAAGCAATAACATAGATGTCCCTCAACTGAAGAATGGATTAACAAACTGTGGTACATCCACACAATGGAGTACCGCTCAGCAGTAAGATAAAATGATATCCTAAAGTTTGCAGGCAAATGTTTGGATTTAGAGAATATCCTCCTGAGCGAGGTATCACAAACCCAGAAAGATTAGCAGGAAATATATTCACTCATTAGTGGTCTCCAAACAAACAAACAAACAAACAAAAAACAATAAAAAGTGAGAAGAAAAAAAAAGCAAAGCATGCCCAAGCTGAAAACCACAAACACTGAACAGCTTGAGATCAGACACACCCTGGACTGACTCCTTGGATCCCACTACCCCTAGAGGAACTCCTGACTCACTCTTGAGGGAGGGGGGACAAAACTGGATTTGTCAGGAGTGGAGACTGAACTAAGCATTATTGGGTCAGTGTGACCATAGGACTGTCTGCTGCCTGCCCAGGGAGGGGATGAGGAGGTGTGGAAAAGAGAGAATGACCTGATGTGGTGGGATGGAGAAGAGACTTTGAATAAGGATATACATAAGTGTGTCTTCTTTGTTCATAATAATAAAATAAAATAAAATAAAATAAAATAAAATAAAGTAAAAAAATTAGCTGAATCTGTGTGTCATTGGTTTTTGGACAATGGCATTTTAGTTGTTTCAAAAGATGTGTGTAGTCAAACATGTACAGACATAGGACTCATTATATGGCTTCAATTATAAACTGTTTTAAGGAGATCTTCATTCATCCTCTCTTTCATAAATTTCATGCTCTTGAATGCAACTGTCTTACTGTTATACAAAAAAGT
Organism: Sigmodon hispidus; assembly: GCA_004025045.1. NCBI lineage: Eukaryota > Metazoa > Chordata > Mammalia > Rodentia > Cricetidae > Sigmodon > Sigmodon hispidus. The sequence continues at coordinate 66,997 of PVIH01011616.1, forward strand.
CATATAAAGAGGTAGACATGAAGGCAATGAACAGGCCTAAGCCAATTCTTTCAACTCATCTTCCTCCCCAAATCAGAAACATTTTCAGTCCTTATACACTAGATGAAATTGCATAACGTGTTAGCAAATGAGGGGACTAAGAAGAACATTTGCATTTCAGAGACAAATTTGGAACTCCATCATATACACTTGTATGACTGACTTTACTGATGCCAAAAAGTTGTGGTAAAATCTTTATTCTCCAGTTTACCAGGGATCAGGAATATTATTGCTCATTTAAAAACTCAAACACAAGACTAATAGAATTTTAAACTGCCAGATGGAGAAAAGAATTGCCTGTTTTTCTTGCTTTTGATTCTATTTTCCACTACTTTTTTGAGTTCATACTATCATCACATAACCCTCCCTTTCATTTTGTTACTAACCTTGTTCTCCCATATAACGTTCCCTGTTGTCTTTCAAGTTCATGGAATTATTTTTCCAATATTTTATATAAAATGCTTTGAGTTTATTACTTTAAAATGGAAAAAATCTAAAATTTAGAAAAACAAAAGCAATAGAAACAGTAAGTAACACAAACAATACCTATTTACAATAAAATATATTTTTTAGTATTTTTTGAGGGACAATATTATAACTATATTATCATAAAACAAGTAAGGAAATATTTAGCTAAGTGGGAAAAATTATTGACCAGAGCCTTTGCCTTTATTCTCAGCATTTGGAGTAATGCCATGCAGTAACTCAGTGCTTTTAGATAAAATGATTCTTTTCTAGGTGTCTCCTATAATTAAGTTGTGAAAAATTATTAGAAGGCAATAGTTTGTAGCCCAACTGGAACGGGTATAAAGTTGTGGCCATTTTTATTATCTTATTTTGTTTTATTTTATCTAGCAATTCACTTCAAGGTTTAAAAATACTAGGAAAAGAAGAAGTGAAGCTTTCTCTATTTGCAGATGATATGATTGTATACATAAGTGACCCACAAAATTCTTCCAAGGAACTGCTTCAGCTGATAAACACCTTCAGCAATGTAGCAGGATACAAGATAAACTCAAAGAAATCAGTAGCCCTTCTATACACTAAAGATAGAAGAGCTGAAAAAGAAATAAGGGAAACATTACCCTTCATATTAGCGGCAA